>OOFC01025479.1:0-15264 GCA_900323345.1 Pseudochromis fuscus | reverse complement strand
TCTTTTTTTTGTCAGAAGGTTCAACAAAGTCAGTCATTTTCTATACCTGCTTATTCCACACTTGGGTGGCAGGGGTCTGCTTGAGCCTATCCCAGCTATCAACGGGCAGGAGGCGGGGTACACCCTGGACAGGTTGCCAGCCTGTCGCAGGACTAACACAGAGACAAACAACCATTCACGCTCCCACTCACACCTATGGTCAATTTTAGTTTAATCAATTTACCTAACAAGCATGTCTTTGGATTGTGGGAGGAAGCCGGAGTACCTGGAGAAAACCCACGTATGCACAGGGAGAACATGCAGACTCCACACAGAAAGGCCCGAGCCGAGATTCAAACCCTTAACCTTCTTGCTTCTTGCTCAACAAACAGTATGAATTCAAAAATATTTCTGACAATTATTTCCTGGATCAGGTTTTACAGGGATAAATTTAGTTATATTGGTGAATAGTGTAGTGGGGGACATTCTACAGAGACTAATTCGAAGTTGAATCTAATGCAACAGACTGTTGTGTTTGTTAATAAGAGGCCCTGGTACATTTACAGTGAAGCTCTGCGCCCTCCAGGGAGATCAATGGAACACTGAGTTCAGATAGCAGCTCAGTGTGCAGCTAATTAAGTCTTTTATTCCAGCAAAATCTAGCTTGTGGATGTGTGTGTTTGTGTGTGTGTGTGTGTGTGTGTGTGTTCCATTCTTACTAGATTGACCCACTTCCTGAGACCAGGACAGATCACAGGAGGGTGGCGGGTTTGAAAAGTGAAACTCTTTTTGTACCACACAGAAGCATGAAAGTGGTTTTGTGCACTTCCATGGGACAGAGAGCTAGACTCTTGTGACTCTCTTGTGACTCGTCCTCCTGTGCAGACTGAGGGCAAACCTGGCACAGTTCTGTGGGAAAGACTAGAAAACAGTGTTAGATACCATCATCCTTTCTATTGTCACAATCGTCAGTATCAGCTGAAGGCGTCAGCTGTAACTTACCATCCAGCTGTAACTGAGAGCACATATTGTTACCTGGTTGTGCAGAAGTAGTTTTAGAGTTTTCAGATTTTTAAGAGGTGTTAAATAAACACCAGCTTTGCTACTCATAGCTGGGTGCACCTGCAGCAGCCTGAAACATTTAGTAAAATGACTAACTACAACCAGCCAAATGTAACCATGCCAACATGTAAATGAGATTTTGAAAGTGTGCAGTGTAGTGATGCATGGCTAAAGATAGGAAAAATAGGAAAAGCAGCTAAAACCCCCCCCCCAAACTTTAAAAACATATTTAATGTCTTTTTCTTTTTCTGTAATAATGACATTTGTGCATTTTGTAAGTATTCATCCACACACCAATGCCATCTTTTTCACACATTCCCCTTAATTTCATTATAAGTACATGTGGTACAACTTGATTATGACAAACTTGGAGATCAAAATAATTTGAAGATATGTAGCACAAATGTATCAGAATTCAAACTTTACTTGGTCACAAAAAAGCAACTTCACTAAGAATATGTCAAAATGACATTACAAATTAAAGTGTTGGTGCTTTTAATAGGTAAGAGTTGACTTCTTTGTCATAAGACACACAAAAATCATATTCCACTTTGTTTCCTAACATTAAGTGGTATTCTGCTTCAGGAGACTGCATGAAGAAAATAAACACGGCAAAGATCATATCTGTGCTGACAAAACACTACAGGCTGCATTCTCAGGGTATAATCTAGATTTTCTGAGGTCTGATGACTCTGAATACATATGTAGGGTAATGTCTCAGTCCCACTCTCAGACCACAAAGTAGGGCACGACATACATGTCACTAACACAAACCTTTGTGCCCACCCCAGTGAAAACCCACTGCCCCTCTTTGGTCAGTGTCATAGGTCTGTCATGAGAAGGTGAACGTAATGAGTCTCACAGTTTATCAGCACCTTATCAGAGGACTATGCAACTCCACACTCACGAGGCACTGTTCTCGTTTTTCAATGCCTCAAGGGTGAAGGGCAGGGAGGTGGTTGCAACAGAACTCATTTGTTCAGCTAAACAACTGGAAAAAAAGCACAGTTTTTAAACTGTAACAACGATTTCTCACACTAATGGCAGCACAAACAACATTATAATTGACAAAATGCAAAATAAAACACACATTGTACTACATAAGAAGTCAGTAAAGAGTTGTTAAAAACAGCATCTCACATAAATAAAATGGTTTCTTTTGAAATGTTTAAGCATGTGGATCATTTTCAATAAGTTCCTAAACACTACAGTATCAGTAAATTCTTCACAAGACCGAAACCCCCTGCTGGTATCCAACCTCGTCCACACGGCCACGTGTTACTGCTGGGCTCAGATACCTAAAATATTCATAGTGTCCTTGTCAGAACACATTTACGCAGCTTCACTGAACAAATCTCTGTAGAATGAGGGGGGCGCCAAAGTCTACAACATGACTCAGCAAACCCCAGTCTGCGTCCTTTGTGCTGGAATTAGATGGAGACAACACACACACACACACACACACACACACACACACACACACACGCACACTGTTTCTTTGCGCTTGATTCAATATTTAATAATAACAAGTCGGAGATAAAATACATCCGCAAGGCTCCCATATTCACAATTCCAATGATATATTTTTTCTCTAACAAAGACAAGACTAAACAGAACCACACTCTTTATTGTGGAGCAGCAGGAACAAGAGAAGCAGGGAATAACATATGGAGATTAGTGACTGACAAAATACAGCAAAGAAAGTCTGTTTTATTGCATTTATTTGTTTCAGTTTTGCTAATGTTTTTCCTGATGTGTGCCTTTCTGTAGTGCAGCACTAATGGAGCAGTTGTCTGTGTGTCTTTCTGGACATGTGGTGGATTTCTCTGGACTTGTGAAATTGATAATTATTTAGATATCTTATGGTTTTTATACCACTGTCACTGTGTAGTAGTTAAGACGGCTCATCAGATACAGTAAGTTGGTCCTGCATATGCCAGTGCCTTTCAAATGTTTACAACTCTCTGTTGACAACCACAAAATGACCTCTCACAACAGCATTTACATATCATTTTCCAAGTACCTTCAGATGTGGATTATTTAAAGCTGGTGAAATTTCAGATCTAGTAGTTTTTTGTTGATGTTGAAATGTGAAATGCATTTTGTTTACTCCAATAACAGGCAAAGAGACAAAATACCATACACACTCAAACTCTGGTGTAGTATAGTAACTAAATACTAACACAGAGAATCCACACCTTAGTGACGCAGTCTAAACAAAAATGCAACACCACTGACTTTGCAAAGGTAGCATTCATCACGATGATTTTTTAGGGATACATCCCTCTGAAGGTATAAAGCAATATCACAATGGCTACTATTTTTTTTTTCTTTTGTCACTTTCTTCAGGTCCCAAAGCCATTTCCTAAAAACACCTCCTTAAGAAAGTAATAGGTCGGCTGGATTGGTTGGCTGCACTCCATCTGCTATAATCGCCACGTCTGTGTCTGAGGCTCCAGACACTGTGCTGAGGAGATAGACTGACTACTTGCCAAGGGATCTTCATTCACCTTTGCACACTGTCTGGGGAGTGTTAAAAGAGAAGGCCCCAAAGAGCTTTTACAAAGACAAAACTTACAATAAGGCCTGAACGGTGCCTTGGGGGTAAGAAAGCAGTGCTGATATCCGGTTGTGCACTGCATACTTAAATAACTGAAGTGATTTTTGTTACTGTAGCTTTTGGTTTGAGTGTGTTTATAAGTCTCATTGAAGTTGTACGGAGGTGCACTGCCTAGTTCATTTTGCTGAAAACATCCTTGACGATATGACCTTAAAACTGGGTGTCTGCATGGTGGTGCTTCTTCAACAGTCAAGACACATATACACAGCTACAGAGGTGAAATATGAGGCAGGTATCCATCGCTGGCAGCCAGCCATTCCCTTTCTTGACCGTGAGCCAGCAATAACTTCTTTCACCTTGTCAGGAATGTCATCCCCACATGGATGGAAGCACAACGTGTTGTGGTAATAATACCAGCACTAGAGCTGTTATGAAGAGATTACTTTGTGTTGATAAACCTAATCTGTGTTGACTGGACTCCTGGCTCTGGTTGTTATCACTGTGGTTTCCAACACAATAGTCACCGTGCTGTAAAGGCTGTGGCTAAATGCTCTTGTTCTGGTTCCAGGATTTTACAAACAACTTCACATGCAGACACACACATGCACAAACACACTCACAATGCAGATACAATGGCTGGTTGACACATTGGTACTGAGGCCGCTGTTATCCTCTAATCTAATTACAGATGTACTGAGGTAGTACTAAGCTCTTTTCAGTGCAGGCAGGTGAATGGGTTCTTCTTCCTCTACAGTGACGTCTGTGCAGTACGGCAAAGAGGGTTCAGCCCCGATGTTCCTTCATAATGGATATCAAACGACTTGTGAAGTGCTACTCATTCCAGGCTGCTGTCATGACTCATAGACATGTACAGAGGGGAATTTGACAAATGGCAAGTCAATCTGGCACAGTGATATTGGATGGCTAATACATTCAAAGCACAGAGGACATAATGTGTAAAAAGTGAGAATTCCATACAGACACGACAAGCAAAGGGCATATGAGCAATGCTGGCTCCATGTTAGACCACGGCCCACATTAAAGTACTTTGTCAGCAAGCACCTGTCCTGCTGAGGTGTCACATGCAAGTTACTGAATCCTGCTACAGTAAGTAGCTACGGAGCAACGCCTCTGACCTGCTTTTTGACTCAACACTTGAGGGCAGAGATTGAAAGAAAGATTAACTCAACAAATGTTCTGTATCACATTTCAGAAAATATTTCTAACATCATCTTTTTACGTTTCTGTTTTTGTTGTTAAGTGTAATCTTCTTTTCCTGTTTAATAAATCTGAATGCTTGAGAGTGTACTTTTCACTTCAGTTTGGAAGTAGCACTTTTGCTGTATACTCATTTGTACACCTTACTGTTGTAAACAAGTTGTTTATTTCAGGTCACGGACAAATTTAAATACAGATCTATAAAGCTCTGTCTTATCTATCTTTAAAATAAATAATTAAATAAAATTAATCTTAGCTTATCTTATCATAGCTTATCAGGGCATTTTTTCTACTGTCACAGCTTCACTACTACTCTCCAAGACTGTCAAAACTGTTTCCATTACTTGTTTAAAATTTCTAATAGTTTTTAAAAAATCTGGTTAATTAGAAGAAAAAATCTTTTATAGTATAAGATGAGACAGTATACTGTATAAAAATTACACCAACTCAGGTGCAGTAGGTTAGTAACAATTTTAACAAATGCTGTTTTATAGCATACTCTACTTCACAGCCTTTCAAAGACACATTGTACTTCATACACTATTATATTTATTTGACAGATGCAGTATGGTTTACACACTTGAACCAATGAGCTCAGAAAATATAATATGTTGTTAAAATTTAAATTATGTTTACGAGTGTCGCTAAAAGGTAAAATCACCTAGATCAGCTGGTCTCTAAAGCAGGTGATTTGAATGATTAACACCTCCTTTAATTTAACGAAAGGAGCTCATCAGCGAGATCAGCTGCTGGAGAGCAGTTGGAAAGAAAACCTGCAGGGTCTCGGCCCTCCATGGCACAAGTTGAGAACCCCTGACCTTGATGGTTACCAACTACACAATGAAAGGCTGCTGATAAGCACTACAGATGTATCAGTAAAAATAATTTAGTAATGTTAATGAACGTGTTTTAGAGGGTTGTTCATTCAACTTTATGATCATTTTGGACAAGGTATAAGAGAAAAAAATGTCAGTGCAACCCAATAAAATGTAATAGCACGTGCTACAACCTTGTTAACATTCTGGTTAACATCACCTGAAGCAGTTGTTTTTTGCTCTGTGAATGTATTGCACTGGCAATCAAGCCTTGTATATTATTTAGTAAGATACAGGTAATTCTTATGTGTGAGCACTTTTACTATTGTTACCCTGTTTTGTTGATAATACCCTTAACATTCACTCAAAATTTTGAGTGCTGGGCTTGGAAAGGATTTTTTTTACATTACTGTAATAAGGGTGAAATTTAGTGTTGTATTACACTGCATATGTTTTGTTTAATACACTGGCAACCAAGCATAATATATTGTGCTGTATGCTGAATACTCTTGAGTGCAGAGCTTGTAATGGATTATTTTCTTTCCACCACTTATTTAGAATTAAGTCCACTATGCCATTATAGTGAATAGCATTTCAACAGATGGTGTAATGGTATAATTCCGGGAATAAAAACGTTTGTTTAAACCACCTTTTCAAGATTATCCTGATGATCCACCACCACATACACACTGCTACTCTGCTACACCCTGGATTTCATCACTCTCAGAGTAGTGGGCGGAATAGGACCGCCCAAGTCCGGTGACGTCACAGGCGGCGTGGCGCTCTTACGGCTCGGGAGCGCGCTTTTTTTTGTCACCATCCGGCCATTCTGTCAGAGCGCGTCCAGACCAGAGGGAGAGTGGATGTGCTTCTCCTATCTACACAGAGAGAATACACACCTACCACGAAGCCTCACAAGCCGTGCCTGTAGCCGCGTTGCGTCTTTTCTCCATCCCCGAACCAACGAACTCTGAATTCGCATTAAATATGTCTAATATCATTTGTTGTCAAACGCCTCAGGTAAGATGTATTTTAATTTCTGTTATTTTAAACGGAATTTATGGCGGCTTGATGTCTTTTTCGGCTAGTTGACATGTGTAGAAACCGTTAAATCTGTTTTCGGTTAATGTGGCAGTCACTCAGTAGTGAGACATTTATTTTGCGTTTATAATTATCGATAGCTATTGTTTTTGCTTTGACTGGGTGGAAACTGCTGGAAATGCCTTGAATGCCTTCCTGAAACGATACAGGCGCGGACAATGTCACCAAGTGCCGCTTTCCGCATAACGTTACTATTGACAGGAAATGTAACTCCCTTTGAGCAGCTAACGGAACAGTAAAATAATTGTTAATAAACCTTTAGTACAGTCTCAAATCAACGACTAAATGCAGTCGTTATGGTCCAAATTAAATTAATCAAGCCGGTGTGGCTGTCTCATGACTCCCCATCCCCAGCTAAGCAGCAGGTTGTCTAGCTAGAAGGCTAACACGCGCTAGCTTTTGACCTACTAGCTGCTTCGATTGTACAGATATGTATTGTATTGCGTAAATTTTTAATCCATGAAGACGTCTAGTCAGCCTAGTCGGACACTTTTTGTGGGGGTTTAGGGGTGGCAGCGCTCAGTTTTTGACTCAGTTTCTGGTGGCGGGATGTAGGTATAGACTCAGCTATATGACTCCTGGCTCGCCGCCAGACATCATGGCCCTGTTAGATTACTCTCAACAGAGGAGGAGGCAGGGAGATGGATGACATTGCATTGCAGCGAATAGAGAAACATGACACACTTGATGCCCGATTGTAAGACTTGCCCACTTTGGGGGATGGTCGGTAGGGTGGGCAGCACGGGTACACGTTGTCCTCTACTAACCCTTTATATTTCATGCCTTTATTGCGTTAAATTTTAATGGGCTGTGACCAACCTCGACACGGTATTGACGCCTCACTGTGGCTGCCTGCGTTTGATACTCTTAAATCATTGTCGAGTAAAGGAAACTGTTCAGCCGATTTGTATTAATTCAGATTTCCTAAAGTGCTTGAGCGTGTAGTGTCTGCCGACCGCATGTTTCCTAATGCCATGGTAGTATTTGACCTACTGTAGTGTTAATCCGCTCCTTAAGCCAGCAACCACGTGGAATATGACCAAATTAAATACTGTAGGTTGATTTGAAAAATTAACATCAACTTTAAGACATCTAATGGATGGTTTTATAAAACATCTGATTCGGTGATAACACATTTTTACTTCCTTAAGCGGAACTGAAAAGTGTAGGTTTTGATTGGGGGATGGGTTTTTTTTTTTCAACGCATTTGGTGTCTTCCTCCTTTTTATTGTTCTGTAGAGTCTGTCGCATTTAAGTTCTCGTGTTATGTTCAAGGACGGGAGTTTTTGTAAATTTATAAACATTTCTTGCCTGTTTCGCTATTTTTATTGGCACGCCCTTATTCCCTTTTGCGATGTGTTGCATTTAAGTGGTAAATTTCCACACAGTAAAACTGGGTGAAATATTCCGCAGTGCCTCTGTCCACCACTAGAGGGGTGTCTAACAAGCATTGATTGTTCAGTGGCCGACCTGCACTTTTGTGCCGGGCTAATCAGATGGAAAAATGGAGAGGGAAAATACATTCAGAGCTGCCCTGTGACAAAGTTGTGAACAGTCTCACTCTTTCTCTTTCAGGCCATTGTTTCCTCCCTTTGTTCTGTCAAGCCTCTGCCCATAGATCCACATTCACAGCTCATTGGGCTTGCCTGGCTATTTTGTCTTTGTATAAGTTCTTATTTTCTTGGTGACTTGATGTGATTTAGACCCTATCATTTCTTGAGTCTCTTGTGGCAAAATTACCAGAAGAGCTCCGTACATATTCAGCGTTTTATATTCTTATCAAACTAGTTTTAATGTAGCCGGAGTAACACTGGTAATGATGTAAATCAGTTTAGAGAAGATTATTATTTCATCCCTGCAATAATTAAGATGGCGTTTCTGTTAAAGACTGTTCTAGAGAGCTGAGGGTGTGGTCTGCCTGGCAGAGCTTTGGCTGAAGTGTTAGGTGGTTTAAATGAGAGGGGAACAAGGCACCAGGCCAGTGTGGTGGACCCAGCCATGTGGAGGAGTGGAGCATTTGAGCCTTCACAAGGAGTCTTCTGCCAGATGTTGCGTAACGGCTCAAAACTGGGTCAGTGTTTCCTCCATCCACACGCAGACGGGTGCTTTCCATGCCAGTCTTCCTGTACATACTTTTTCAGTGCAGTATCAAAAAGACTATAACCCCTGTTCGCCCATTACAAACTTTTGTGGCACACTTCATGGCCGTGTTAGCTCGGTAGATTTACACATTTGTATTTGAACCAGCTTTCCTAAAACCAAAACAGTGGTGCAGCATGGCACACACGCATTTACGCCGTCTGTTTACCTTTTATACGGCACAAGCAGCAAACAAAAGTGTGACAGTGCAAGGTCCTTTTCAGAGCTAAGCAATTAATTTTTTATAGGTCCTTTTATTCCTCTTCTCCCTCCATCCTTTGACTGTACACTTTGTTCTGTTATTGTTTTTGTGCTGTGCTAAATGTGGGAAAAAGGTGAACTGTTAAGAGGCGTTTGGGTTCAAGTAACAAGCATTGCAACATAATTCTTAATTTCTCTTCTTCTCATGTTTGATTTAGGAATTTTAAACTTGCACCGAGCAGAGTGTGGTTTTGAGTTTAGTAGGTCATTGGATTTTAGTATTATGCCTTTTTTGTTAATCTGGCTAAGTACACATGATTTTGAGCTGAGGGGGATTTTAAATGTTTGATAGAAATAGTAGTTTGAGCTGTCTGGAACACAAGCCATTAACTTAAACACAGTGTTTGTTTTGGCGGAGTAATCTGTGGAGTTGGGTTTTCCCGCTTTACTGGCATTGTGATTTTTCTTGTTTAACCAGTTGCTTGGCACCTTTTCCACGTGTTTCACAGAAAAGGCCTAGCTCACGGCAGCAGAGACGAATGCAGATTAATTCAAACTGGGCTTTTGTCATACGCAGCATTTATTCCCAGCGAAAAAGTTATCTGTCAGAAAAAATATAATTTCAGTACAAATGTGTCATTGAGACATGGCCTTGACTTTAAAAGAATGCGCTTGTATATGTTTCCTCTAAACCATCTGACAGTGGATAAGACGGTTATTATTTCAGCCGCTTACAAAGACCGTGCTGTTGGTCTCCCAGTGTCAGTGTAGCTGTTTTTATAATGTCTGTATCATGTTGACAGATAAGTCTATCCATGGATTGTGCACAATAATAAAAACACACCAGATCCTGGAAGGCTATGGGGAAAAAAAAAAAAGATGATAAAAGTTGTTTTTTATATTTTGTGAGAACACAGTGCATCTTAATACTTAATGTTTCTGTGAGGAGTCGAGGCGTGCAGCCATCTGTTACAGAGCTCTTAGCTGTTAATTGTAAAACTGTTACGCAGTGAGTTAGATTGTGGTGTCTGAAATGAGCCACCGACCGCAGCAAGAGTGGCAGGTACATTTTTTTTAATGAGTTAGGATTGCATGCAAGTTTGGATGATTGCACAGAGCTGGATACAGTTTCAGAATGTGGGGCAGCTGCTGTGGTCTGTCTCATCCTCTCTCCCCATGTGGGATGGTGATAAAACGGTTGGAGTTGCAGTGTCATTTCTTTACTGAGCTCCAGTGTCCCAGTGGCATAATGGTGAAGTGGGCCGCAACATAAGCTGTGCTCATTTCTGATGTTAAGATCTCATTGGTGCTAGTGAGATTGGGCTTCCCATTGTTTTTATGGATGGTGAAATTTAAACTGCTTTTCTATGATCAGAATAAAATACCTGGGATGGAGAGATGTGATTCCTATTGAGTGTGATTGAGGATGGGGTTGGGTGGTATATGGAGTATGAGTGATGGCCAACCTGACTTGTTATATAAGAAAACCATACTATTACTGAATCCCTCCTACTGACTGGCTGTGCAGCATTGTTAGCAAGTAGTTCCCTCCTCCATTTTCCTTATAGGTCAGTGTCTGTATGAAAGGGTTCCTATAGGGAGGAGCCAGCCACATGGGCATGTCACATAAGATAGAGTCAGGGAGGCCTTGCTTCACAGTGCAGAGATGGACTGAAGGCATGAGATGGATTAAACGGTCTTGCTTTGCCTGGTGGGATATAGCAGCAGGTGTGGAGATTTAAAGACCTAAATGGCGGGTGCTGTAAGGGAGAAGTGTCAGGGGCGTGGGGTTTGGTACCGCTGCTGTATGCCTTATGGTTTACAGCATATTGGGATAAAATTGTTAAATTCAACTTTCCTGAATTTGATAAATGATCGGATGCATCTTGAATTGGATTGTGTGTTCCTGTTTTTTGTTTTTTTTTGTTTTTTGTGCATTGTGGAAACACATCAAGCTCTGCTGCTTGTTTGGAAGAGAAAGGAGGACAGTGTTCTTAATGCTATCTCATGTGCGAGGTTGCTTCGACTTACCACGTGCAACTGACTCATGCTAACATTGCTCTGGTGCCAAGAACAGGCTGTTTCAAACACTCAAAACTCCTTTTTTTTCCCTCTCCTTCTAGGTTATAATGTATGACCAACAGAGGATAGGTACAACTCTATAGCCAACGGGATCTCGAGGACTTGATTACAGTCGCTTCAAGCCTGATAGTTTGTCCGTGCGGCTGCTCCCCTTCTCCCTTCTGCTCACACCCGTGAAGTCAACTGGCATTTCTTCTGACAACCCCCCGTCCCTCTCCTCGGGTGAAGAAGACTTAGTTCCACTGTGATCTCAGTCTGCTTTGCCTGTTGCCTTCATTTGATTCCTATTACTGTCGGCAGTGGCGCTTCCCTGGATTTACATTGTCTAGGTAAGGCCATGACTAATGCAAAGGCCAGATTATAATACACAATGCATATTACAGGCACTTAATCCCCTCTCAGGTCATCAGTGACATTAGGAAACAGAAAAATGTGCAGAAAACATGCATGGAGGGTATTATTATTTTCACTTCAATTCATTTATTTTTTAACTGTCTTCCCCAGAAAACCTTCCAAATTTACCAAAATGATTCCAAACGGTTATTTGATCTTCGAGGATGAGAGTTTCCTGGATTCTACTGTGGCCAAAATGAATGCTCTGAGAAAGAGTGGTCAGTTCTGCGATGTTAGACTGCAGGTATGGTTTATTGCAAACACACACGCACGTTTTCCAGAAAAGCCACTGAGCTGGTTTTGTGAACTGTAAGAGCTGAGCAGCAAGTTGTACCGTGGGGTATAAAATGACAACCATGTTGCTGAGAATTCAAAACATTTTGCACACTACTACTTTCTGACTGACTTCCTGCAGCCAGTGAATAATTGCACACATACATGCATGTATATATTTTCCAGGAGTATTTATTTTATTCCTCTTTAACAAACTTTGAGACATCCTGACTGTTTGAGTCTCTCCTATTCTTCATTTGTCCAGGTGTGTGGTCACGAGCTGATGGCTCACCGTGCTGTCCTGGCTTGCTGCAGTCCATACCTCTTTGAGATCTTTAACAGTGACATTGAGCCTCACGGAGTCTCACATGTCACTTTTGAGGACTTGGACCCTGAAGCTGTGGAGATCTTGCTCAACTACGCCTATACTGCCCAGTTAGTAGTATTTTTGACCTTTGACCTTTTGGCGTCTCATGTTATCTCTGCAAAATTCTTTGCTCTTGAAAATGATTGACAAACCTCTTGGTGTTTGTGTGTAACCCAGGCTGAAGGCAGACAAGGAGCTGGTCAAGGAAGTTTACTCTGCAGCCAAAAGGTTCAAGATGGAGCGAGTCAAACAGGTAGATTGTTCATCACACTCTTCCCTTGTCATACTGAAGTCTTGAATATTCTCAAAATGACTGAACCCTAATACCTCCTCCTCCTTTCCCAGATTTGTGGCGACTACCTGCTGACTAAAATGGATTCCCAGAATGCCATCTCCTTCCGAAACTTTGCCAGCTCTATGGGAGACGCCAGAGTTTTGGCCAAGGTGGACGCCTTCATCCAAGACCATCTGCTGGAAGTGTCTGAACAGGAGGACTTCCTTAAACTTCCCCGCCTCAAGGTGCTTGAATTATTTTTGCACATGCATAGTGAGGCTGAATAATACGCATTGGATTAGTTTGTATTTTTATCTTTCTGACTTTGACATGAGATTAACAATACTTAGAGTATGGAGGCGTGTCTCCTATAGATTTGTTTGCAGTTAAAGCCGAGCTGAGAATGTATTTAGGGCAGGGGACTTAAAACATATGCAATGAGCGTGGGATGATTACGTTACAGTGTGGACGCTTTAGTTCAGACTGCATAAGGACGTGCACTTTATTTACTTTGTGGTTGTATTTGTTGCAAGTCTAAAATCATGGGCGGTGATTTACAAATACATAAATTTGCATAATACACTTGACCTTGATTTAGATGGACATGGGAGCTGGGAGTAGTGTGGGTATTTTAGAGGTTTTATTCTGTCATCTACTAATTATAGCTTCTAAAACAAGCAAACTTTCCAACATTATATATTGATAAATCATTTGGTTTATTGGGAGCTAAAATCTCTTGTATTGAGGATTATGCAAAGTATCAATAACTGGCCTCTTTTTGGCCCATTATTGAAATACTTTGAGACAAGAATTTATCATCCCAAGTCTTTAATTCTGCATAATTTATTTTCCTTTGCGATACCTAAGGTGCATTTCATTCACAATTGATCCATTGATTTTATTCTATCTTATCTTGAACCAGGGGCTCACTGCTTTAATGAGTGGTGGGATGATTCCCAAGCAACTTAATATGATGCTATCCTGTCACACTGGTGAAATGAAGCAATTAAACAGGAACAAAGTAATGATTCAGATGTTCCTAAGGCACAAGTAAATTAGTAATTAGCCAGTAAGATCAAGTTTTCCATTAAGTGGTAATGGTCGTGGTATTAATTTCCTGTGATGCCTTCACTATCTTCTTGTTGTATATTAATCTAACTCTTGTTTCACCTGCTTTATGTGTTTACAGTTAGAAGTAATGCTAGAAGACAACCTGACCCTGCCCAGCAATGGCAAGCTCTACTCGAAGGTGCTCAACTGGGTGCAGCGGAGCCTTTGGGAGAACGGAGACCAACTGGAACGACTGATGGAGGAGGTCAGTACCCGGGCGCACAGTCTCACCTCTCAGGCCAATCTTCATTCTCACCTTGCCCCCTTCCCCTCTCTCTGACTCCTCCTGTTTTTGACATTAACAAGTCATTAAGGGGGCTGAAGTAGAAATGGCATGCCTCTGTCATGCTGCTATATCAGGATTGTTCTTTTTCCCTCTGATTTGAGGTTTTTTTGCAGTAAGAAACTCTGTACCCATGAACCATACTACAAATTAGAGGTGAGCTGGTTATGCTCTTGTTTTTGTTTCCACTGTTCTCTCTTTTTTTTTTGGGTGTGTGGTTGGTTTACGTACAACCCCCATCTGAGTATTACAGTGCTCTTCTCCTCTAAAAGACCCAAATCTCAAAGGTTCTCAAAGGTCTGACCCTTGTTTTTGCTTTCTCACTGCCACTTTACTGTCTGAACAGGTGCGCGTGTGTTGCTCCAGCACTAACAGGCACTCCTCCCCGTTGATTTATATCTCCTGTAGGTTTATTAGCAGCAGCAGGAGACCAGACTGAGGAGCCAGGACTGAGCCACCAGGGTAATGAGTCAGAGAAAAGAGAGGGAGGAGAGGAGCACTACTGCCTCTCAGCAGCTTCTCTTTGCAGCCAAGCAACACTGTGCCCCAATCTGTCCATGCCGCACATGCACATGAATCTCATTTCTGAATTTACCACAGTGATCGGTACATCTAATTTCAATGGCCCTTTGTCCTATATTTAACAGACCCTAACCAGACACAGTCACCTGAATGGGGGCAATTTGATGCCAATGACACTATTTTAGAACCTCTAGTAAAAGTATAAATATACAGACCCACTCAGATTACACATTGGACGAAAACAGCATTGCACATGTACACAGTGATTTACTCCATACAAATATTTCAACATATATATATATTAAACCTCAATTACAATTACAATTTTCACCAATTCTTTTCCAACATTTTGCACCCATTGCTTTCTGTTTCTAAAATTTGCTCACCAGATGTTCAGCAGAGCGCCATTTTTTTTTTTCTTTTTATATTGTTGGGCCTCAACAAAATATGTGTGGTTTAAATCGAGAAGATGTATGACCTATTGTGGGATAATGTTCAGGCATTAGCTGCTGCTTTGTTACAACACTGCTACTGTGGGTGAGTCATCTGGATTTGACTGCCTATTGTGGCTGCCATCACAATGACCAACTTCTCCAGCTAGAGGACCGGTTTCCAAGCAGCAGAGGTGGAACGAGGGGCTGCGCGCCGCTCCTCCTCCTCCTCCTCTTCTTCATTCTTCACAGAAGATGCAGCCTCTCAATTTTCACCAGCTCCCTCTTTTATAGATGCAAATTAAGGAGACCCACTGTCATGCACTCAGCAGATACCTTCTTGAACTTAACCCACTGTGTTCGGTGGCAGCAGCATGTTTTTGTTTTTTTTTTTTAAAGAAGCTTTCCATTCAAGCGACTGAAGAGCGAGGACTTCGTCCCATCCCCCCTCTTC
>OOFC01025477.1:0-10995 GCA_900323345.1 Pseudochromis fuscus | reverse complement strand
CTTTTGAAATGTAATAGGCTAATAACATAATAACTGGCCAATAACGTAATAAAAGTCCTGAACCAATAACTGTTGGCCAATAACGTAATGATTTATTACGTTATTGGCTCAGTTATTACATTTGCAAAGTTTTTTTCTTTTACGTAATAAATTTGCCCTTTTTTAAATGTAATAGGCCAATAATGTAATAACTGGCCAATAACATAATAACTTTTGGCCAATAATGTAATAAGCAGCCAATAACGTAATAAATTATTACGTTATTGGCCAACAGTTATTACGTTATCGGTTCAGGACTTTTATTAAGTTATTGGCCTATTACATTTCAAAAAGGGCAAATTTATTACGTTATCGGCTGTTATTACGTTATTGGCTTCACCAAGGCGTTAGAAAATCAGATATAGTTTCAGTATTATAATATTTATGTAAACCTTCTGTACTGTATGTGGTTTTTACCGATGGGGATTAAAATGCTAAATATAACAGAAATAAAAGATATGTATATAGCTGTGGCTAATAGCAGCACTTATCACAGTAAATACAGAAAATATCAATCCATTAAGTCTGTAACCCTGTCTGTCTTTGAATGTTTCAGGAGGAAGAAAGAAACAAACCTTGACAGAACTCCACTGGACATGTAAACCTCACTTTATAATCCTCACATCTTTTCCCGTTATTTGCATTTACACAGGCGAACCCATAGGTGGCATCATAACTGCAAAACAAGACAAAGGAGGATGAGGAGCCAGGCCTCTTCAGATGATTCAGTTCTGCAGCTGATGTTTTTTTAATCTCACATTAGAAATTGGTCTGAGGTGTTGTACACAGGTTCTCCAGAGGTGGTCTGGACCTCGATGGCTATCGGCTGAGGGCAGATCTGTCTCGGGTAAATGCTCAGGAGGTCACTGAGGACCTCGTAGTCTCCGTTTCCCGTCGGGTCGTCGTGATCGAACCAGGCCGTCCTGCAGTCTGTGCATCAAATGAATGCACAGAGTGTTTACTTGTGCATGAGATAATTCAATCCTTAAACTGACAGATTTGTTTCTTTGCTGTTTTACATGACGTACCTGAGCAGAACTGTCCAGTGCAGGTGAACATGACTTTGTAATCCTCACAGTGTTTCCCTTCCTGCTCTGAGTTGAGGCACAACAGGCCCTGTGATGCACTGTATCTGCAAAATGTATCACACTTCAATTCACCACCACCAAGAAAAACTACATCTTCACTTTCTGACAGTCACTTGTTGGTGTGAATGAAAGTTTTTATGATTATGTTGCAGATCATATTGATCTGTTCTAAAATCTGGAAAACATATTTGAAAGCATTTTAGGGCGGCTGTGGCTCAGCTGGCAGAGTGGGTTGCTGGTGAATCGTAAGGTTGTGAGTTCAATCCCTGGCTCCTCCTGTCCACATGTCAAAGTGTCCTTGGGCAAGACACTGAGCTCTAAGTTGCTCCCAATGGTGTGTGAATGGGTGAATGAGTTGTCTTGTAAAGTGCTTTGGGACCTAGCTAAGGTCAAGAAAGCGCTATGTAAATGTACTGCATTTATTTTTTTACCATTTTTTTCAGTATAATTCTTTTTTAAAAATCCATTTCAGGTTTAAATCATTGTATATAGTACATACTCTAAATAAAGTTTACTTTTATTACAAGTCTTTATGATTTATTCTGAATCAACAAGTCAATTTGACCCTGAACAGAAGATTTGTGTCATCGCTATTTATCAACATTTAAAATTGTTTGAATTGTTATTAATGATGCTGATGATACGGTGCAAAAAATCTTCATTAGGATTTTGTTTTGAGCACCTGATCAAACTGACCTGAGAACATTTCTGTTCTTCCTCCAAAATAAATATAACAAGAGGGTTAAACACCTGTGAAGTATATTCCCATCACAGTGTGACATGCATTTGATCAACATATTAAATTACATCCATTAAAGTTCAAAATATAATTAAGACTGATAAATCTGGCTCATGTGAAAACTTTTGTTTTTAAATCTCTCATTACAAACATAAAAAAACATGATATACATCCATCATTGCTTGTTGAATATCTGCTACAACATCCCAACACCTGAACTGAATGGAGGCTTTACATGCTGAAGGAGTTCCCACTGTGCTGCGACTTGATCCCAGAAACCGTCCGAGCCTCCATGTCCAGCGGCTCGGAGCAGATGGTCGCCGAGTGTTTCCTCCTCAGATCAGTCAGGAGCTCAGAGTCCCCGTCCTCAGAGACGTCTCCCTCATCAAACCAGGCTGTCCTGCAGGCTGGAGTCACCAAGAGTTACATCTCATACATCTGCTGCCGTCATGTGTCAGTAGATTCCAGCATGAAATCATGAAGGACTTACTTTCCAATGCAAATACATGGAGGTCTGGAAGAAGAAGAGAGATCATTTAAATCTGTGGTAACGTTTGTGCCTGATATTTGAAAAATAATCTTTCGTTTTATTACCTGACATTAGAAGACACCAAACTCCAAAGCTCTGAAATATAAAAAGTTCATGAGAAAATCTGTAAGAATAAATGAAAATGAAACACGTAAATTAAATAATAATGGATCAAAGTTACCTGAAGGGTCCACATGATTCTCTGTCAGCTCGTCTTAAGGAGAGAAAATGTATTAAAACTCACAGAAGTTCTTCATCACCCTGAAATCGACATTTCTATTACTCACAAAGATGGTTTCACGTGAAGAGGTCAGTGGACATGTGTGAAAAGAGACATGTCCTCTGCATCATCACCTTCTGATTTAACATCCGACCAATAGCTTCAGTCCCCCGAGGTCTTCAGCTCCTCCCACTGAGGCTGAGCCTGATCCTGTTTCTCAGTAACATGGAGAGAAGAGCTGCAGGTTCATGAAGGTGAAGGAAGCTGAAGGTTCGTATTTCTACCTGAACAATACAGATGTAATCCACAACACTGTCTGATTGACAGAGAATTTCCCTGTGTTACTGCTTCACATATAATTCAGTATCTTTAAAGCCACCAGATGTGCAATGACCCCATCTCCTATCTGCCATCCACATTTTTATGTATCTCATATTTGTACTAAATGCTGTTGGCCATGTGCTGTGTCTGACCAAATCAAACGTGACTTTTTTAAATATTTTATTTTTTTAATTTAACAAGTAAGTAAACATAGAACAGGTGAGGACAAGTGTAGGTACAATACAGTTTCAAAGTTATAAAAGTAGACATTAAAAAAAACACACAGGCACATCAAAAAAGAGCATCTTCTCTTAATGTTAAATTAACTGAGGGGGTTTTTTTGTTTTGTTTTTTGCATTTATTGCATTCCCATTTCCTTTTGAAGATGCAGTGTAAAAGTCATTTTCTCCATTATGCAAATAGAGTCTATAATTTTTACAAGAAGTTTCACGGTTGTTTTGAAGCCAGCGTTTGGTGATTACTTTCTTACTTGCAGCCATAAATATCTTGAAAATATATGCATCACTTCTACAAAGGCTGAAACGTGACTTTTTATGAGGTTTTAAAGCCTCATTATCATCAGATGAGCAAAGTAAAACCTTACCTGTGGTACTGGTATTGTTGCTTATTGTGTAGCAGACATGGACAGTCAAGGAAAAAAGAAACGCACAATTTTCATTTTCTCAATTTTTCAAAAAAATATTACAGCCAGTGAAAAATGACAGACTACAATGAGTTTAGTACTACAGTATTCTGAGTCAAAATGAAATTACGGTTTTCCTGGTTCCGGTTGATTGATTTTGATGAGCAATAGCAACTGTATTTTTGTATTAATCCCCTATGTCTGCATCATGAGTAAAACTCAGAGATGAATTGGACCTGTCCTCAATCGTGCACAACCATTCCCTATAAAAAGACACCAAAATGGAAAAAAAGCACATTTGTTCACAATGCCATGACTACTGCAACCAGAGAGAGATCACACCATTGGCCGCTTCAAGCTGGAGGGAGCACACAGGCTGTAGCCAGGGTGTTTGGAGTCCATCACTCTACTGTTGTACGCCTTACTGAGCGTTTCCACACCGCTGGATCCTCCAATGACCGTCCCAGGTCTGGTCGACCACATGTCACAACTGCTGCACAGGACCGAGTGAATCGGCAGTCACATCTCCCTGACAGGGTTCGACCAGCAAGAGGAACTGCAGCAGAGACTACTGGGCAACGAATAACCACTGTCTTGACACGAATGGTGGTCATGTTAATTATTGACCGTGAAATGAAAAATCTATTACTTTTGTTTATGACAGTGCTTTATTGTTTTATGTTATTGTCGTCAAAACTGTAATAAACACTGACAAATTTGGCCTGAATATCACAGATGGATGTTTAGTTGATGTGCAGGTATTAGATTTCCAAGTAAATAAAATAACTGACAAAGAATTGCGAAATGATCAGTGGTGCGTTTCTTTTTTCCTTGACTGTAGTTCACCCAGTGATTATCAGATCCAGGTGTGTTGGCTTGAATGTGTTAGAAGACATCAAAATGAAAAATGGTCACAAAAATATTGCAATATCCTCCAGTAACACTCTCAGGTATTTCAATGCGTGCAACATAAAGGGTTAATGTATTGCTAGTGTATTAATCATCACTATCATCAGTTTACTAAAGTAAATCGTCACCTGTGTTACAATGATGCTCTAATACTTATAATGTATTTTCTTTCTGCAGTGATTTTTACAGCTGTTTTCTTTGTGTTATTCTGTAAAACACTTCAAATATAAAGTTATAGGATAGTGCTGAACATTCCCTCTGCTCACACAGAGACATAAAGCAGGATTTTTGAGGCTCCTCATAATAACCTAAGATTTACTCTGTAACATGTTGTTGCACAGAAGCAGGACTGCAGCAAAAACCTGCTGGAGAATTTTCCTTTTTGCAGATGTTACAGTAAATATGAGTTGTCCTACTTTTTCCCCTGACGTAGCACTGAGCCTCTGACCGACATATTCACTCCTCCAGGTCATGTGACACTCAGCAGGTCAACCCTTCAACAATTTATCATTTCATGTCAGATGAAGTAAAAGGATCTTTTTAAGCAGATTTTGTTTACAGCTTTACTTTTCATGCAATGTACTGCATTGATATATTTGTATTTATTGTCTTCACACTAAAACACTGGCAAAATACGTTTATATATTTATCATAATGTCAATAAATGTAATGTTTGTTTCAACTGTTGAATTCAGGGTGTACAGTGTAAGTTAATTTCTAGATTTTGGTACAGTTAACTGTAAAATTAAGTATCAATTGTGGAATTTCAGACAAGTGTTTGTTCACTGACAGATATTTTATAGAGGTATGGAGATTTTCACAACAAAATCATTGCACATATGCATTTTTTTTTATCCTTTCTATTGTTTTTACAAGTGTAAAAATCTTTCCAACATTACAAACCAACAACTACATAAGATTCTATGTAAAATTAAAACTGCATTTTAATAATGGAGAACTATTGGATGAGATGATGATTTGGTTATTTGCAGTATATTTCCAGTACTTACCCCAGATGCCTGAATTTTTATTGATTTATGTATTTATTTTTAGGTCAGTAGTGTGTCTGTGTTGTACCTCCTTGTTGAAAGGGAACATTCAGTCTCTATACAAAACAATTGTCGACCAAACAGTGAAGTTCAGTAGCTGCTGTTAAATGTTCCTGAAAGAAAAGGCATCGAATAACCAGGAGCAGTGTAGTATAACTGCTCTGTGTGTGACACTGTGACACATACACACCCACAGCCAACACACCACATGACCACAGGGCTTCACAGTGACAATGAGATGAGATATTAGGTTTTTGAATTTTACAATTGTGGCAGCAGGATGATATTCAAACTGTTGAACTGTGTGCTGAACGCTGGCTAAGAGGAATCTTATTTCATTGCTTCATGTAGTAACGTGGTGAACAAAGGAGGTCAGTGAAGGTATCCGGGCTCTGTGGGTCAGGTACACGTTGACAGTACAGTACTTACTCTATTGTGCTTTCAGTGTAGAAATACTTCACAAATTTAACACAACTCCATAACAGGTGCTCCAGGAGTTTAGTCAAACATCCAGAAAGTTAAGCAACTTGAAAGAGACAGTTGTTTACATAAAAGAATGATTATATTTGAATGAAGCTATTGTAACTTTGAGTCCTTTATGGGTCAGGCAACAAAAACACTTGATCGCACACCTTCTATAATGTAATGTGATCATATCTTACCCTTCCTGGAAAATTGCCTCAAGAATCATAGACATTATGCAATGGTTGCGTATTGTTGGACAATTGTGCAGTCATGTTGTGAGCCCTTTTATAAAAAAACCTTTCCACTTATAATACCATTAAACTTTATTAACCCTGAAAGAAGCTGTCATGCTAAATTGCTCCATTTACATTACAAAAAACATTTACTTTAGCATGCAAAGGCTTAAAGTAAAAACCATAGAATAAACTTCAAATTGCAGTGTTTGTGGATTATGTAACAAATGAGGGACAATTGCACATGATGAAGAAATTGTAACATGATGATTGGACCATTGAAGACGCTGGTCACCACCAAGTCGTAGAACATCTGAAGAACCCGAGTCTCCTGAGGAAGAACAGGCGACTCTGACCTTTTCTGAACATCTGTGTCCAGTCCAGATGTGGACTCCCAGATAGTTGTAGTGGTCCACAATGTCCACATCAGTTCCATTGATGTTGACTGGCTTCTGAGTAGTGCTCTGTTTCCTAAAATCCACCACTGACTCCTGTGTCTTGGTGAAGAGTTATAGGTGGTTCGGTCCACACCACTCCACAAACCTGTCCACCACACTCCTGTACTCGTTCTCCTGACCTCATCTTACAAAGATCAGTTAGATCAGTGTGTTAAATATGCCATAAAAGCTCTATCCGGTCTTGAGAGAAGGGTTTGTTTTATTCTAAATGTTCAAGATAAAAATAATCAGCAGCTTTTCTTTAAAGAAGTTAGTGATGCCGAACTCTTTGATGTGTAGGATGAAATAAAAGACACACCTACAGACCATAGATCCCACATCTACTGTAACTTCTTATTGATGTGGCATTTTCTTACATAATCCCCATAACATGAGGATGAAATTGAAGCTTCCATGTTATCTTCCTGTGGCAAAAAAAAAAAAAAAAAAAAAATCCTCTGAAGAGACGGATGGACAGAGAAAAGATTAGCCTCATGTTTACCACTTAAATGTCACACGGACAATTTCAAGTAACCCCCTTTTGTCCTGCTCCCTCTAATCTGGTTACATAACAGCAGCCTGCTAACGGCACTGTCTCTGTTGATTGTCCAGTTTACATAGAGTGAAGAGGAGTTCATTAAAGATGGTCTCAAATGTAGCTTTTTCAATGAAAACACTTTTTTGGGTAAATCTTACCAGCACTCTGATTTTATGTTTTATTTATCCGTTGCAATTGTATAAAATAAGTAACAAGACCAGGAACCCATGGGACTGGTTTATGACATTGGATCTTAACTTTCTAAATAGGCTTTGTAATCAGCATGTCTTCAGGGACCTGGTGACAGCTTATCTGTGCTGTACAACTGGTTACTTGTGAACAGTATGAAGCCCCTTAGGCAAAATAATAATAATAATAGTAATAATGGGTGAAAAAGCAAAAGATTCTTGAGGCCCAGAAAACTTTACCAAGATCTTGAGAAACTTTTAGAAGATTTTGAGAACCCTTTGCGAAACCTAAGAAACACACTCTATGACTTTTGCAAGATTCTGAGAAACCTGAGATCAAGAGGATCTATCGTGAGATCAAACTATTGTGAGATCCTGAGATACTTCAGTGAAAGATCTAGAACCTTTTGCGAGATCCTTTTGTGAGATTCTGAAATCCCATTTAGTTCGACACTGTGTAAACAAGCACAATAATGGAGGGCACGCGCCCACAGGAAACATTGATTGAATTTTATTTTGAAATTGACCTAAAATTTGAAGACATTAAAGTAGTACACGCGGTTTTCCTGTATGTGAGAAACATCTGAAGAGAACGAGGCAACGCGACCCATCGGTCCTGATTGAATCCATCAGCAACTGAGCACAGCTTCACGAGAACCATGGGGATCATATGTTGGGGATGTTCTGTTCCTCCATGTCCCTCAAGGGGCAAAAATGGCAGAGTTCCAGATCGTGACGTCACATCGCAAAGCATTTTGGGATTTAGGGTCCACTCATCAGCGGCCACATTAGCTCCTATAGATTTCTACACTTTTTAGCGCGCAGACTTTCGGTAATTTCGTGATATTTTATCAACAGTGGGAAGCAGATGTTACATGGTGGGATGTGACAGTAAGTTTCATCACTTGTCTGGGAAAAGTTAAATTTAATTCGTGTTTTTAGCCCACTGCTCAGGTCGGGGCTAAAACACCTGTCCGTCCCTCTGTTTTGGTTGTAGCCATAGGAGCAATCGCGATGTCGTCATGTCCAGGGCTGTGGGCTCTTCCACCCATTTAAATGATGCCCCACTTGTTTTATTGGTGTCCTGTAAAATGTGTGTTATAATATTAATGTTATGTGTGTCAAATATACATTTTTGACAGCACCAGCCGTTTACTACTGCGGACCACAAACATGGCGGACGCATCCCTTAATCCACTGCGGCATGAGGTATGTTGCCAAACTCTTTTTGTGGCTCCATAAAAGCTCAGTAGAAGTAGAAACAGAAGAAAAAAAATGAAAACTCACGAGATTACAAATAGCACATGAATTTTGTTTTTAATTAAGAAACACCGAGGGCGAGGGGAGCATTGTTTCAACACTGGAAATGGAAAAGTCAGGTCGTCCTGACATAGACAATTTTCATCCGGTACACTTCCAATCATTTAACCCGGTTACTTGTATTTGCTTTGATCTGCCATTCAGAAGGGAAACAGGAAAATGTTCAACAAAAAAAATAAAAACTTCCATCAAGACTAAAAGTGCACCTTCGATCATTTGAAGCAGCTGCAGTTTCTTGACCACTTTGCATTTGGTGACAGTGTACAGTGTATAGATATATATTAAAATCCAGTTTAAGAGCAGATACACAGAAGGTACCCACCAAGGGGCACACACACACACCATCTGCTTTTAAGTCGTGATGACACCGTTTCTGTGCTCTCATGCATTTGGAGCCTAAGACTTGAACAATAAGACCAGTTTTATTTTTTCCATTTGACCAGGCAGCTCCAGTCAAGTATGACACATGAACCTTTGATGTAACCTCGTCGGGGGGATTTGTGAAGAACTTACCGGGTGGGCCAAACATGAGGGGAAAACAAGGGGCGAGTGGGAGGCAATACACAAAAACTGGAGAAAAGAAAAGCTCCTGTGAACGCTCTACAACAGCAGAATCAAGCCTTGAAACAAAAGCAATGAAAAAAAAAAAACATAAAATAAATAAAAATGAAGCAACTCTAAGTGAAAGGATCATTTTAGGATATTAATACAAATATTTTAAGCTTACAAAAAGATGAGAGAGAGAGAAAAAAAAAGCTTTGTGAACCCCCAAAGTGTTCATGCCGTTGTGTTTTTTTTTTTTTTTCGTGGTGTGGTGGACTAAAAGGCGGGCGAGCATGCTTTAGTTAGAGCTACACGACTGATCACAGCACCTGCAGGAGGCTTCCCATGTGACCCAACACTGACGTATCTGCTGCAGAGAACAACAACCCACACAACCACGAAGCCTTCAGAGTTTTATAGCTTAACCGAGGTGTCTCTAAAGCTACCAAACCTGAAACATACGGAGAACTTTGAGGCAGTTCTGGGTTGAACCTCCTGAGGTTATGGATAATGACACACACACACACACCTGACTCTTACTGGGACTCAATGACCTGTGAGAAACAGAAAGGGCTGAAACATTCATCCAATCTTCTTTCACTCATTTCTCACATAAAACAACATCTTCTACACACACACATAAAAAAAATGACGCCCCTTTCAATTATTAAAAACTCCTTTTTTTGAGATCTACTCAATCAAATAAGGCGGAGGAGGCAAGAAGTCATGCCGCATTGTCATTAAATCAACCTCAGATGCCATGCAAAACAACCAAATGACTAAAAAAAAAACCCAATACACACCTCTACATGCGACAGACAGACAGACAGACTGTGCTGTATCTTCATGTCTGACATTAGCACCAAGGTTTCTTTCTTTTTTTATATATATACAAAAAAAAGAACAACAAATACAGACACAGAAGAAACAACAGCGCGGTGAATTACTTGCAAAGCAAAAATGTTAAAAAAACAGTTGGTTATTTAATTTGTATTTGACATCCTGAGTTGTGTATTGAAGAAGCTGCATGTGACTGTGATCGTGTGTGTGCTCCTCTCCCAACAAAACAAAAAAGACTGTAAGCATGCTCGCAAAAAAAAAGGTTCCTCTACAGAAGTGAAGAAAGAAGGCCTAAACGTCTTCAAGTATTAATACAGTTAGGCCTATAAAAAGCCCTGGACACACAGTATTAGAACCCAGAATAAACTCTAGGAAAGTTGAAGAGCAGTTATGGTTAGTTTGCATGTTTTCCCCCACAAATATAATATATATATATATTCATATGTATATAAATAAAAATTCAGTGCTGTAAAAACATCTCCAACTCCATAGGATCTGACCCATCGTAGAAGGCCTAGTATGCTTTACTCTTCTCATGGCTAAAACTACTGCTGGAAGTATGTAAACTGTACTGCTTGTCCTGTGTTAATAGTCCTTCATTGAGAATACAACACTGAGGAAGAGAAGACGTGTTAATATGGTTTCAATTTTTCTGTCTTTTTTGGTTTTACTGCACACACAGAAACTTTTTCTGTCATCTTGTTTTGTTGTGTTTTTTTTTTTTTTTGGTAGCAGCAAAGCACCAAGTGTTGTGTGTCAGGCTCTATGTGTGTAAGTCTCTGTGTGTGTGTGTGTGACATCACTCCATAGTCTTTCTGTGTGTATGTATGTGTGTGTGTGTGTAAGTGTGTGCTGCAGTCTATGAAGAGCACGGCTGCACGTTGATGCCGTGGG
>OOFC01025474.1:6750-17586 GCA_900323345.1 Pseudochromis fuscus | reverse complement strand
CTGAGCTCCTCCTCCTCCTCACTGGTGAAGAGTAAGTAAAGTCAGTGAAGCTATTTTACTGTCATGGCTGTTTCTGTTTTTACAGTGACACTGATGTTTTGAAGTAAAACCAGCTTATTGTGTATTCAGCACCAAAAGACATCTTTGAAAATGTATTGTTATATTTCCTGAAAGAAATCACTTTCATCTGCTCACTGCTGAGACTTCTTTCAGCTAAACATGGTGCCAGCAGCTTGTTGTATCTATCACACTTAACTCTTCCTGTTTATCTGGAGGAAACTTAAACATGTGAGTCATGTGATGTAAAGTGACTCTGCTCTGTGAACCTAAAACAGACTCAGACTCTGAGAGAAAAGCCAGTGTGTGAACAGTTTTGGTTTTATTGAGTAAATAAATGATCCAGGTCATTGAACATCACAGCCTCCTCTGTGATGTCACCTCATGAACTGTGCTGAACCAGATCAGGCTGAAGGATGTGAGTGTGAACTGTATCATATCACAAAATGCCAACATGTATCTTTAATGTATCTTTAATCTAATCTAATGTATCTAATGTATCTTTAATGTATCACATGTGAGACATTGTATCCAGATGTGTATCGTATCGGCCTTACACCTCAGATACCCAACCCTGCTACATACTGAGTAACAGTACTGCTCCAACAAACTGATTACAATTACAGCTGCTCCTCCTCTCCGTCAACATTTCTAATGCTAATCTGAAGTGTGCTGCTAACAGCAGGTTGACTGACAGGTGGATGGGAGGATGCTATTGGTTGGAGTTGCTCTGACCACAATGATAAAAGCCACGTGCTATGTGTTTTATTATTTGATTTATTTTTAACCAGGAAGTAACTGTGATTGAACTTGAAGTAAAAACCATCCTCACTGTTGTAATTATTTGTCAAACATTGTTCAATACATGACCCTGCGATAGGCTGACAACCTGTCCAGGGTGACCCCGCCTCCTGCCCGATGACAGCTGGGATAGGCTCCAGCAGACCCCTGAGACCCAAGTGTGGAATAAGCAGGAATAGAAGATGGATGGATGATCAGTACATGAAGAATACGACCACAGATGTGATCTCAAAGGATTAAAGAGACATCTTTCCTTTCATGTGGACTTGAACATGACGCACTTTCATACCCAGCAGTGATCATTCAATGAACTTCACTTTTTGGCCTTTTCACATTGTGTCTTCCTTGTTCAGCCCCACGGGTCGTTGGACAGTTTGCTGGGTAGAAACATGGCTCTGTGTGAGTGTGTGCTCCTGTGTTTGTATCTTGGGGAGGATCAGTTGAGGTGTAGATTTAGCGAGGCCACATCTAGAGGTGAGTTTGAAAAATGAGGATGTCAGGATGTGGTGACAGATTCATGATGGTGGTGGTGCTCGCATCAATTTGTTTTTTTATCCTGATACTCGTGAGTCAGACTGCTTCTTCTTCTTCTTCTTCTGAATATCCAACCAACATCAACACTTTACACAAAGTAACAATGAGAGAACAGGAGGCTGCCTGTCTCTGCTGTTTCCATTCACACACATTTTATCATACACAGCTGTAATCACAGTCATAATGGAGTTCCTGAACTCCATTTACTGCACTAACTTCCTCCATTCTCTCGCTGCACTTCATGTTTTCACACTGTTCTTCATCAAAACGCCCTCGCTTGCTCTCCTCCTTCACTGTCTCATCTCAAAGCTGAAACGCAGGAAGAGAAAGCAATTAATCACCTTTCCAAGCGAAGGCAGCTGGATCAATTAATGTGAAGGCAGAGGAGAGGATCCATCTGAGTCACTGACAAACACAGAGGGAGAGAGAGGGAGAGGTTTCTCCTCAGCTCTCAGGAGGTGGAACACACACACACACACACCACACACATACACACACACACACACACACACACACACACACACACACTCCTCATCACCAACATTTGTGAGCCAATCTGTTTTTAAGTAACACAGTTGCAACTCATATTATAGCCAAGATCAATTTATTTCAACCCACACACACACCCTCAGAAGTCCAATCAGTAACATTAAATAAAAAGTTTAAAACACAAAACACAGTACATTACTTTAGTTTTTTATATTCACAATGCAACGAAAATAAATGTAATATTTTTTTAGAAAAAGTAATTTCATTGTAAATTCTTTAACCGAAAAAAAACCCCAAAACTGGGATAAAGTTGTCAAACTTGTGTTGCTAGTGTCACAAACTACAATAACAGGCAGTGCTCTGGTGCTGGTTTATGGTTAAACTATTTAACACCATAAGGATATAAAATATTGTGTAAATGCTGTGAGTTTACCTTGGCTCGAGTTTGATTAAAAGCTACACTGGCTACACTTCCAGTAAAAGCAAACTCAAGATTATAGTGTTCTTACATGTGACAGTTTTGAGTGTAGTGTGCAAACCCATCATGAGAAGCTCAGGGTGCTTTGATCACAGAGGACATTTTGAAGCAGCAGAAGATTTGACTCAGTAGAGAGATTTCTCCAAGCTATGGGAGCTACTTCTGTGAAGCTGGCAAGAAATTGGTCCGAACCTGAAATTGCAAAAACTTTCCCTCCACGTTGATAACGAGCGTGTTGCAGTAAGAAAATGCCATACAACCTCATGCGATCTTTGCTGCAGAGCTGGGACAATCACTCAAATAACTTATTAGTCTATTTGCAGAAAAAAAATTAACTGCGAACGATTCCTTGCTGAAAATCTCCATCCACTCAACAATGTTACTGTGGCTCGTGTTACTTGTGTTGGATATTTTAGCTTCACTGTGCAGAATAATGTACGCTCAGGGTTTGACACTAAATTCTCACACATCTGCTAAAAGTGGAAAGTTTCTCTGAGCTCAGCAGAAACATCATTTTAAAGCATCTACCTGTGAGCAGCATTTCTGACAAGTACTTCAGAAGCTACCTTGGTCCAAAAGGCCACGTTTGAAACCTGAAATCTGCATTGTTCACACTCAAGAATGGACATTCAGTGATGTATCCAGTAGGTAAACTTAATGGATAAATATTAGGATATTTGGTATTTCTCAATTACAAAAGAGTATGTTGAATAACTCAAAACCAACCGTGAAAGTTATTTAAATTTGTCAACATGGCCTCTAGGAATTTACTATTCCAGTAAAAGTAGTCCCTAACTGCAACCCCTATATATTGCATGGCATTGCTGTCCATTAACACCCTGTCATCTGAGAACAGTCTCCATTACAGAGGCCTGGTGTGTGTTTGAAAGTCATAAAGCCAGTACTTTAACGGATAGATCCACCAGATTAGACGCCTGAAAGTGGTGACGCTTAAAAAGTTTGAGACATGATAGTTTTGATTCCAAAACACATACACCAAGGAAAGATTTGGACAACAGAGATCTGTGGAATTTGTTAGCTCCCCCTAAAAAAATCAAATGTAGCTTTGTAGCTTTGGTCTCTCTCTAGTGTAAAAAAGACAAATGCTGCACAGACAGAGCTGCATTTATAGGACCAGGATGGTAGTTGCTTGACCATGAATGCCAAAGATAAATGGCTGTGACAAAGAAAGAATTCATAAGTAGTTGCACACAATTGCCTGACCAGAAAGGACAAAGGGAGCTAATCATACATACTTCATAAGGCTGTTGATCGTACAGTCATTAAGACGTGCAAATCCCACTATTATTGTGATGACTCTAATGAGCGTGGCAGTTTCCTACAGTGCGATCGCCGCTTGTAGAGAGAGATGGTAACCTGATCGTCCCTTTGTGCTTTCAGTCATTTGTCTACAGCTCGCTCTCACCAGAGGTCAAAAGAGACGCTACCTGGTGGTGAAACAAACTCCATTTCTAAACAAGATAGAAAAACCAAAGTCAGCACACAGGAAAATATGACATTTGGTTTGCCAGGAATTTAACCACAGTGCTTTCCTTGGATCTGCAGGAAAAGGACAGATTAAATGAGGCTGTGTGGGTCTGCTGGAGGTCAATCCATGACTGACAGATGTGCGGCAGTAACAAAATAAAGGAGCTTTAGAATATGAAGCCATTGCAACCTGTAACTATTAGAAAATTTTGTAATGTGCGTTGTCTAAATCTAAATTGTCAAAGCAGATATACAATAATTGCCAACTTAATATCTCCCTTTCACAGTAAAATGTCACAGAGGAGAATTTAAGGATTACTACATAGTTTCTAAAAGTATTACGAGTGACTTGTTTTTGTGTCTGGTGAGGTTGTGTCACATAAACTAGACTTCCTTGTTGAAAGGTAATCTTTTCCTGCATATTTATCTCTGCCAAGGAGGTTATGTTTTTGCCTGTGTCGGTTTGTCAGTCTGTTGGTCTGTTAGCAACACTATGGAAAAACCAGACTGTACACAAAAAGGGATGAAGCATGTTGAAAAATTGTATGATCTGTTTTTATGTTTTTTTTAGTTATTGATTTTTTATCATATGGCAGCGTAAATATTATCTGTTTCAATGTTTGTTTTTTATGTCCTTTTTTATGTGTATCTGCCTCCTCTGCTCCCTCTTTGTCCAGGAATATTTAGGGGAGTAGTTAGTTTGACAAACATGTCTGATATCCAATGACACCAGCTCTGAACTCGCGTCTCATGCACACTGGGTAGTGTCCTCGGGTTCAAGGTCACACCTGCCTCCCCACGCCTGCCTTCATGTCCAAATATGGTCACTTCCAGCTCCAAAAAAACCCCCAACATGTCGATGTTCAAATGCCAAACTCCTGGGTTCAAAATGTGAATCCACAAACAAACAAATGATGTCAGATTAGCTTCATCAATTCTATACAGTCTGTGGTGAAAACTTATGAACAGATCTCGATGATTATGTTGGACAGATTACCCAAGGGTAAATAAAAATAATTTGGGCAAGATCAGAGGATGGTTAACCAGATGGTCACAATGTTGTGTCTAAAGCATCAGTACAGCTGGATTATGCCTCGACGGAGGGTTGTGCTCTCTGTGTCAAACTTCTCTGATCAGAGAAAAAAAGCAAAGGTCAGATTTATACACTGTAAAGTCCAGGAGAATATACAGGATAATATACAACCCACATACAATCAGCAAATGCAACAGATGCCTGACTCACATTAAAAAGGCATTCAACGGCATTATTAGCTATAACATATTTGTGCTGTATGATTATATTTTCATTCTTCACAAACAGATGGAGCAAATAACTTGCACATGTGCAGTAGCTCTTATTTTCCCAGGGATCACATTTTTATCTTTGGAATCAATGACAGCGACGCAGACCAACGGATCAAATGCACATTTATGTCTCCTTTTCAGTAAAAACATTCAGTTTCCAGAAGCCTGAAAACATTTCGGAGTACCCTGTATCACTGATATATCACACATCCTTGTTTATATTCCCAGTGCACCTGACAACAGTAACATCAGCCCACAAATACAGCATACGACAACACATACATAAACTGAATAAAATTTGTGTAACAAAATTAAAATACAACTGGTCCCCTAATCATTAATATAAAAACACTGAAAAAGGGTTTTGGAAAAAATAAAACAACTGTTGATATAGACGGTCTGCTTTTTGCTCCACATTATCGTGGATCTTATTGCTTATCTAGGCAAGACTTCTCTATAAAAGGATCCAATCCCATTTACATCATCTTTTTTTTTTCTTACCCCAAAGCTTCATGCATCTTTAAAGACAATCTGAGTCTTTGGCTGCACCTAATTTAATTAGTGCCACAGCCCACTTCAGACTGACAGGTACGAGCAGCATGTGGGGATAATTTCTGATTAATTTCTCTCTTACATGATTACAATGTAGCCAATTACTATGTCGGTTATTGCAGCTGCCCAATAGATGTGTAACGGATTACTTGAAAGACACCAATTCTCACTTACAGCTGAATAAATTCAGATGCATACATTAACCATTGTAATGGAGAATGACTGTTTATCACTTGCTAAGAAAATATTACTTTTAAACTGTGTTTTTGTTATGTTATACAATGAAAAACTGTATCACAAACTAATTTAATTCCCATGTTTGCAGACTTTTGCTTTTGACGTCATATTTCTGCTGCATGCTGTGTACAGGCCCATTTATGTACCTTGCTATAAAAATACACCTTTCTCCCTAAACCTGGTGACAGTATGTTACATGATTTAATTACTAATAAAGTGCCATTAATCAAAACAAACCCATACGAACAAAGAATAGTTTGAGATATTTAGATGTTACTGAGAAATTAAAAAAAAGAAAAGAAAGGAAGGAAGGAATTTAAGTAATAGCACAATGTAAACACTAGAGGGTGCTGTTACATATTTTTTCCTTCATATCGTCAACATCCCCAGGTAACAATCAATGTGGTAACCACAGGATTCAAAATTACACACAGGAATTCAAACGCATTTTTATGGTTACGTGCTGCTCACCGACTGCTTCTGCAGCACATCGAAAGAAATAACATCAGCTGTGTCAAAGGAGTAAAACCATTAATGTGAGAAAGATGCCAGCAGGAGGTAAAAGTCAATGAAAGTAACATCTGTGTTGCCATTTTTAGTTGCAAGTAAGAAAGAAATAAAAGAAACTTTGCATCTCAGGTCTGAATGCAGAAGCTTGTTAGAGTTTTATCTTACAAGATAGACAATAAATATAGATAAGTTTTAGACTGTGTCACACTTTAAATAAATGTGTTTCAACAAGTGTTTTGGTTAGTGAGCTTTGGTCTCTCTTGGGGTCTGTGTCTCTCTGGCTGTTATTATACATCTGCTCTCCCTCTATCAGTCAGTTTCTCCCTTTGGCCTCGACTGAAAACTTTGCCCCACTCTCATCTTCCCCTTCACTTTCACCCACTCACCCAGTTCTTTCCTTTCCATCCTCCTCTCTCTCTCTCTCTCTCTCTCTCATTATTCCTCATCACCCACACACTCGTCTCACGTCTCCCATTTCATCTCCGAGTGCTCCTCCTGAGTCGCATGGTCCTCTCTCGCTCCTTGTTAATGACTGTGGGCAGGTCTTGCAAGGTGGTGATGGTCGCCTTGGTCCAGTAGTCAACCTCTTTGAAGATCCGGTACACCCAGACCTTCAGCTCAAACAGAATTGACGGGCCGTCTAACTGCAAATGAGAAGAGGAGAGAGAGTCTCTGTTCCTGTCACCTTCATCAATAACACCTCTGATGACATCAGCACCTACCTGCAAGCCCTCCGAGCTGGGAGTCAAGGATGGCCGTGCCACCAGCAGCTTTGAGGAGTTCTCCAGTGTTGAGCAGGAGAAGCGACAGTCTGTCTTTCACCGTCTTCCTCTGGGTGTCATACTCACTCTTCTTCCCATCACCCAGCTCCTCTTCCTCTTTGGCGATGGCGCTCTCCAGCAAGCTGCGGCACTGCAGCAGAGCAGAGTGCAGCCGCCACAGCTTGTCCTTAGTGTCCAACTGGGAGGAAGGGGGAGGAACAGACACCAGACGACCGTCAGCCACATCAGCAGGGAAGTTCTCGTTCTGCCTCTTGAGATGAAAGGAAAGAAAAAAATAAAAAGGGGGAAAAAAAGAATAACAAAAGTGAGATTTGGAAAGACGCTAGTGAAAGACCAAGTCAGGAAGGAAGAGGGAGGATTCAGAGAGTGAAGTCGGGGAATGAAGAATGCCTCATATCAAACTGTACTGACGTCAGTATTGACAGTATTTTGGCTCTAAAGTCGTTAGATTTAAGATCATTGTCAATGGGGCAAATGGGATTTCCTCAGAACGAGGTAGGAATGTGCTCAGACGCGTTCACAACACATTTAACCTTTTAAGTGGAATTTGCGTTCAGCCCATTTCCAGGAGGGAATTTATTAAGTAAACAAGTAAAAGGTTAAAATGAGGCAATTATAATAACAGAAGCACAACAACAGTGATGCAGTATGATATGACACAACCTGTTTAGCCAAGAATAAGTTTGACATTATGGGAAATAAAGTTGATAAATTACTCGCCTTGAGTGATGCATTCAAGTTGACACAACTTTCATTTCTATACAGTTAAAACTACACTATTAGCTTATCTTACACACAAATATTATTACGACATTTTTTATTATATTTTAAAAAACCCAGCTTCCTATTTATTGTGACATATCAGATTCTCAGCATAAAAGCAAATAATCCCATTTCCCAAAATGCCAAACTACTGCTTTAACAAAAACCTGAACCCCACGCTGCACCTTCAATAAACAACTTACAACACAACACCCACACACTGCCAGAGCTACGAGTTATAGCAAATGTGACATTATGATTTGGCTGATGATGTTGTCATGATTGTGAGTTGCCTCAGCTCTAGTACTTGTGTGAGTTGTGAATCCCAGAGGTCTCCTTGTGACATTATACTGAGGCGTTAATGTTGAACCCTACGTGCAAATTGGTACCAGTTTGACAATGTGGCCTAATGTGACCTGTGTGGTCTGAGAGTCAGAGGGGAAGTTAATGTTTACTGCCCACACTGCAGAGGGAATGGTACTCAGGCACTTATGGATACCCTGGGAAGTGATTGTGCAGCCAGAAACAATATTCTCATGGATCACTGTGACTTATGATAAGGTGGTGAGCTCTGAAAACGATTTAGAGGGCGTGAAACGGATGTCGTAAACGAGTGTTTTCCCACCCAGTGAATAGGCAAGGGACAGCCTGCCTGGAAATAATAATGCTCCTCCTGAAAATTATTCAATCTTAGTTTGATTTATTTTAATCTCATGTGCCAACGACTAAACTAAATTCAGAAACAATTCCTCCTGGGCAAGAAGAAGAAAACAGGAATGTAAATAAAAAATGTACATGCATTTCTCCATGGCAGGCTCAGACATATCTAATCAGTACACAGTATGTTCACAGGAATTTATTTGCTGTTGCAACTCGAGGGCAACACAAATATTTCCACAAAAGAATAAGTGTGTACACAAAAGTGTGTCAGGATGAAGAAAATTGAAGAAGACGTGGGATAGAGGAAGGAAGGGTCAAAATCCCGGGGCTGAAGTGGATGTGAAGTTGTCTGCCAGGCCGCTCCCTTGCTTTCAGCAAGACACATGAAAGGAAGGATGAGGCAGCGAACTGGCAAGAAACCAAGAAGTTTTAATAACCCGTAGCTCTCACACCTATAGGCAAAGAGATGCAGGCTTGTGGAAAAGAGATGAAGGCTCCATGCCCAGGCACTGATGACTGTGTGCCAGAAAAACGCCCACCTCTGTCATTCCAGCTGAGTTCACCCCCCTCGCTGCATTCCTACCCCCTGCTGTCCAAGACATAATTTCTTTCTCTTTCACACACACAAACATACACACACTCTCCCACCGTCTTATCTTGCTTTTGCACACATCCCTTTCATCATTCTTTTGTGTGTCTCTCTCCCACTTTCTCTCTCCCTCTCTTACACACACACACACACACCCACTGAGTTTTTTCCCAAATGCACACACTCACATGCACACAAAGTTGCAGGCATGCATGCACAGCAGACACTCATGACACACATACTCACTCAGAAAATCTATTAATTTTCCATTTAACCTTGGCCTATTTCCTTCTCCCTCTCTCACACACACACGCACACACACACACACCCACACACACACTCTTTCAGTCACTCTTCTTGCCTGAGATCACACTGTGACCTGCTGGCAGGTTGCAGCCAGTGGAAAAAAAAACATAGGCTCCTGTACTCACATAGAGCTCCAGTAAGATGGAGCACTCGTGGTGCAGCTGCTCGGCCACAGCAACAGCCCTGGCCGCCGTGGTCCTGTTCAGATCCGAGCCGGTCATACCTCTAGTCCGCCTGTCTGCCATTGGACCTCCAGCTGCCTCAGAACAAGAAGACACAATGAACTCGGGGCTGGATCGCAACAGGTTCAGCCCCCTAATATCTGCCGGCCCGCCTCATCCCGACAGCACCGGTCACGCTTCACTTCAGCCTGCCCTTCAGCTCCCCTTCTCCGAAACTTCAGTCAGCGCCGCGTTAATTAGACTCCTCTCTTTCTCTAGGGTTTCGGTAAAACGAGTTTCCCGGTTTGTCCGACCTTGCCTGCTCGCAGTTACTTACTTATGTTACAGAGTTTGTGGCCAACTCTCCGCCCTTTCCCCCGGGAACCTGATGCCAGGCAGGAGGAATTTTAACGGGACGCGCGGGGGTGGAGAGCCTCGGAGGGGGAGGAAGGAGGAGCTCATCAACTTATTCATGAGGAGCTTATCTGATTTACTGGTAGTGACTGAAGTCTAAATTTAAGCAGGATGCAGACTGGACTGTTCCTAACCATTTCCGTATGTGTTTGCTCCCCTTATGATAAAAAGTCTACAAATATCACAGTAGATCCAGAAGCCCCCTGTCCTGTATATAGACAGTTTCCTGACACACATTGAGTGACCTCCCAACTACATACTAGGAAACTGGATCGCTGGTGCATTTATTTAGATATAACATCTGTTTTATGCTGCGTAATTTTATGTTTCAAAGAATAAGTCATGGAGTATTTGTGGGTCCTTCTTCCCAACTGTTGTCAAACTGTGCCTACAACCCACTGCTTTGTTGTATTTCACTAATCTGTACTTATTCAAATAGGAAGGTGTATATCCTCCTGAGACCCAGAGAAAAAAAAGTTTTTGAATTTCTGTTTTTTTTACACCCCAAAGTCTTTGGGGTGTAAAAAATATAACTACAACAAAAATATGTCAAAACATGTTTTTGTTTTTGTTTTATAGTATGTCCTTTGGAGAGGACATCGGGACTCTGTTATGGCAAATATGAACATTTAAACACATTTAGAGTTGTATGTTTACATCTGAACTCTGACAACATTTAGGGTTGTACATTTAAAACAGGGCTGCCCTTTG
>OOFC01025463.1:4735-21221 GCA_900323345.1 Pseudochromis fuscus | reverse complement strand
GCGTGGTACTGCAGTCAAGGTGAAACACATCTCAGCAACCAAGATCACGATATTAAGTGGATAATAGGTTGTACTGGTGGCAGACTGTGGATGGAGGGAGGGATGGATAGAGATAAATACTGGTGTCTATTAATAAAACAAGACTGATCACAACAGGAAACAGTTTATTGGCACAAGTCAGATTTGGATGAATAGTAAAACAGTCTATAAACTCACACGTATTCATCAAGCAAGTAGTTACAATATTACATTATACTCATGAACAGATTACACTATAATCAGAGTGGGAGGAAATATTTGAACTTCACTGTTATTTCCTTTATTTCTATTTAATTTTGTCTTTTTTTCTGCAACGTGAGCAATTGACCCAGATACAGTAGTTAATTATCTTTTTAGTGCAATAGTCCTTTAACAGTTACACTTCCTGTTGTTATTATATGATATAGTTTGTTCTGCAGCTTTTAGGATTCATGTGTCATATGTGAACTACTGGATCATCCATCCATTCAAACACAGTCACAGATTTTCTTCCTGAAATATCTTCTTTTTTATTATGAGTGGTGGAGTCTGTGATTCTTGTGTAGTAATCAGATTACCTTCAACACTGCATACAGCACCTTTAATCTAATAACAACAGTTTGATTTGTTCAGCATTTCAAAGAAAACAACGTGCTGCACAAACAAAGAGAAAACCCAAACAAATCAATAAACACAATCAATAAACACAATCAATTACAATATAATTGAAAACAACAGTGGTCAGCTGTGCAGCCCAGTGACATATCTGTAGTGGACATTGTGTTCATATGTGTTTATATATTGATACTTATGGACGTATAATAACTAATATTCTCCCGACTATGAAACAACAAACAAGAGAAAATGTTTTTATTTTCATCACATGTTTTCTTGGTTCAACACGACTCTACATCTATGATCTGTTCCTCCTTCATCTTCCAGGTTTGATCTTTTCAAAGATAAATAGTCTACAACAGTGAACATGTAGCAAAATGAAAAATCACATAACGTATTGTATGACTCTTTTTCTCTTTGGGTCTCTGAAGGACAGAGCAGTTTTATTTTTAGTGGTGGAGTCCAGCCCATCAGTCCCACACAACATTCATAATGGCTTTCATTTTATTGTATTATATAGTATCTAAAAACCAAAGTTCACAGTGTTTAACAGACTCAGAAAAGATACAATGTAATCAGTAAAAACAGAATTAAAAGACAATAAAATAAGGATTTAATAACTACCATGTACTGCTGCTGCCGGTGTCAGACTTTTATTGTGAAAGCGTTACAGGAAATATATTCTCTACCAAGGTCAGCACTGACCTGACCTGCACCTGCCAAACATGACAAGTCATTTGTTGCATTGTGTTTGAATTATTGTTGGAAACAGAGTTTAAAACCAACACGTTTGAAATAATCATTTGATTTAAAAATAAAATATTAACTGAAGTTCGACTTGCAGCATTTTTCACATGGTCTCCATCAGCAGATGATGTTTGATCCATTTGGAAAGACCATGTTTGAGCAGAGCTGGGGTTGAATTTCTCCCTGATACACAACCACCTGCTATCAGGTCAACACAGTTCACAGGAGGACGGCTCAGCAAAGCCAACAGCAGCTACAGTGGAAAAACCCAAAGAAACAGACCTGGACTGAGGAAATACTTCATTATTACCAAAAAACTGAAGAAAATATAGATGATTTTTCAACAATTACTGATCAACTAAGTATCAATGACCTTGGTATTTCTGAAATCCCGACTGTTAACTATTGTCTATGTGCAGAGAAATATTTCCTACGTGTAATGAAACCCGTTCATACTCAGATTGTGTTCGAACAAGTCTTTTTGTTCTTTTCCAGCTCGCAGGTCGTTGTTTTCATTTGCGTTATTAAAAATAATAAAAAATACAAAAGGATATGGACTGACACCATCATTAGATCCAGCACAAACATCATCCAGGACACAGAGTCTGCAGGATTTATTTAGTCAGGAAGATGACTCTGACCACACCGCCTCCCGAGTCGTGCTGCGATGCACAGCAACGTGCCCCGCTCGGTTTTTTTTCCCAGAAACAATAGCGGCGTTCGCAGTATCTCTGAGCGTCCTGCTGCTCGCGGGTCAACTGTGGCGAGACCTGAAGACATTGTTTGTAAAGACGGACTGAAAGGAGCCGAGGGGGGCTCAACGGATTTGAAGGTTCCTCTCGGGGCACAGGGACGACCCTTTGATGTGTTTGTACAGGATGGAGAAGCTGAAAGGATGATGTCCTCGCTATTCATCCTCCCAGTGTGAGCGCTGTCACAACCATTTTACAGAGTCGGCTGATTCGCTGTTCATCACTGGGACACATTAGGCTGGGTGCACAGAGCAGACCCAGCGACTGCAGCCTCAGACCGGCCTCCACACGCTGCAGCTGGTGGTGCTGGTCTACGAGGGGCTCACACCTAAACACAACCTGTTCTCCACGTTTTATAATGGTCCTACTATGAGGTGAACTGGTGCAGTAATCTCTGTGGGAAAAGCTCAGACTGCAGCCTGAGGAAAACACTCAAAAATCTGATTTGTGACGTAGTAAATCCCACGGTCGTCATGGTAACTGAACGTGTACTAATACTCCGATGCTGCACAGTCGGTCACATTTTAGCAGCTGCAGTAGTAATCAGTAGTTTTTTAGTAACACTACATAGCATTGTCTAGTAATGCTAACGAGCTAGCTATGGTGTTTAACTGTGTTTCCCTGTTTCCTGTTTTTGCAGGAAATACATCACGACACAGAAGTTCCATCCTCGCAGAGCAGTAGCAGCATTTTATGATCCTATTTGTCACCATGAGTCACTCCTGGATGTTTGCAGGTGTATATTTAGTCTGCTATGTACTGTATGCAGCCATACCTGAGCAACAATGTTAACAAGACAGACAACTGTGAATTTATGCTCTGCGTTTATCTTTTTGAATCAGGGAGGTTTCTGCAGGAGGGCTGAAGGTCTCGGGTACGTCAGTGGTGGTCGGCATGTGTGTGCAGGGGGGGGAGGTCAGTGGTTTTAGTAATTATGTAACCACAGGAAACAATGTTCAGTGATTCAGCTGTCACACACTGAAGCTGACACCTTCAGTACTTAACCAGTGGGACGCGACACTCGGGCTGGTATCACATTCTTCAGATTACAAAGTGCTTAAAGATTACGAGGCAGCATCCCAGCGGCACACACGGCTTTCACAACCTTTTACTGCTTTAGTTTTTGTTTTTTTAAAGCTGTAGTCATTTCATCCTAATGGAAAAAAATCAAAGAAAAGTCACCGGATGTCAGATCTCAGCCCCGGTTTCTGCTTTTTAACTGTTAAAAATAATTCAAATTGCCGTTTCTGTAACAAACTGAATCACAGAAAAGCAGCAAAGTAAACCTACAGGTCCCCATGTTTGGTTTGTTATTGTTGAGTCTCATCAGGGAGCTCAGTGCAGAAGTGTAAAAAAAAAAGTGTAATACCACCAACATCCACCAGGTGCTGCTCCAACTGACATCAATTCAAACATCCTCATCTTCAATCCTGAAATATTCATCAATACATTTCTCCACAAGTCATTCTGATGTCATCAGATAAAGTCAACTCTTCTTCTCAGAGATCTGGGGGGAGGAGTTAGGGGCGGGGCTAGTCTGATTGACAGGTGGTCCATCTGGAAAGCTTTTTATCATTAAGGAAACATCAAGATTTAGGGGCGGGGTTAGTTTGATTGACAGCTTAGGTAGATGATAGCAATTGAGTCGAGTCTCATCCTCATTGGACAGTGTCCTCAGGCCTGCCTCCTCACTTTATGTCCAAATATGGTCACTTGAATTCCAAACTCCTGGCTTCAAAAGTCCACAAAGCAGCAGGTGACATCATCCATGGAGCATATATCCAAGCTGACAACACGGTGATGATGTTTCAGGGTCGTTGTCTCCGACTGAACAGATCTCTCTCCAAGTATGAAATCCATCAATAGCACCTTTGAAAACCAGATGAACTGTAGAGCTGCACAGACACGAAGATAAAAGCTGCTGCAGTTTGTTCATATCAGTGCTTCATGCAAATGTTCACCTCCTGCATTATTGTGACTGATGTAAACCAACAGGCCTCATTTAAAGCAGCTGTGAGGAGATAACACACACACACACACACACACACACACACGGTGGATGGATGATGACTCAACATTCAGCACAGGTAGGATAATGGTTTATTTTTTAAAAGGTAAAATTTTAATCGAATGGAAACAAACATTTTGACTTCTGCAGGTTTTTAAAACTTTCTCTCCAACCTGCTTTAATCTGTATTTTTAATATTAACTTTGTCTCAATGCAGCATTTTGGGACCTTTTCATCTCAATTTGTTGTTATAGCAAAAAGTTATCAAACGGCCGACAGCAGCTGGGAGGAGACCAGTTCAAAGTTTGAATTTATTCACAGTGCAAAACGTACTTGAACTCAAACTGCTCCTGCAGACTAATGCAGCACTGTCAGTTTTACTGTGTGTAAATGTATTTTGACAAATGTAAGTGGACAGGTAGACTGCTGGGGCTCCCTGCTGTTTTTCAACAAAGCCTCATGTTTGACCGTTTTTGAGTTGAAGTCAGTTGGAGTCAGAGCTTTTGTTTTTTTTTTGTTGCCAGCATCTAGTGGCCACTGGTGGCATTGCATTTTTTACACCATTGTATCGCTTCACTTTGAGACCCGGTGGCTATTCCCATTTTTTTAGTACCGTCTCTATGACTACAGCAGTGCCTGTTGTCCTGAGGGAAGTCCTGAAACCTCGACGCCTCAGGAGATGTAATCCACAGAGAAGTGGCTGAAAGTGATGAAAACAACATCAGAGAGGTCGACACAAACAGGAAGTGGCTCTGAACCATGATTTCTCCCGACTACCTGGAGAAGGGACGATAATACGAACACCTTCCTGAAGCATCATGATGACTTTTAGAGAACCTAAGATGGGCTGAAGGAAGTTGTTTTGTGACCTAAGTAAGAGAAGCTAACTCGTCTTATCTGAGGTCTTCTCACCTCCAAAACATCTGAGGTGATGTGTTCAGCCACCTCCGCTGGACTGACGACAACCGTCTGCTCCAAACTCAGGATCTCAGCAGTCGAATGGAGACCGGATCATTTATACCCCCAGGGCTAAAACAGCAGCAGACACACCCACATCCCAGCCAAACTCCCCCGGCTAATCACCACCGTCTTAATGTCTCCTGACAGTGCGGAGTGGCTGGTGTTAATTGGCAGAGTGTGTAATTTGAGCCCGAGACCCAATCCCAAGGGTCCAGGACCTGAACCACCTGTTCTGCCTTCACTGTCAATCACCTCCAGCAGCTCGACTGTGATACAGGCTCAGAAACTCAGAGCTGCTGTTACAGTCTCACTGAGGGACCTGCTTAGCAAGTGTGGCTGAAGTCAGAAGAACCAGAGAGAAGTTCTCATCACGTCACAGATCAATCTTTATCCATACGTCAAAGCTAGATCAGTATCAACAGTCGATGAAATGGATCCAGAAGCTTTGTTTTGGATCATGTTGAGATAAAAGACACACATTCAGGGTCAGATCTGAACAAATCAGACACACAACAGTACAGAGGAGTTAGTGCTGAAAACTATCAAGGAGCGACAAAAACCTGACGTCCAAAAGCAAGATTGTGTTTATTAAAACCACCACAATGACATTTTTAAAAAAAGTTATAAAAAAATAACTGAAAACATGAAAATTATGTCATGAACAAATGTGGTTTTTGTTTGTTTTATGGTGGGAACTAAAACCAGCAGCATGAGGCAGCGACACAGCGAGGACCTCGGCGCTGATCTAAACAGCTGAAAACCAGAAATAGCCGCCGTGTGACTGATGGCCGACAGCAACACAGCGACAACAACTGTCCCCGACCTCGCCAACGTCACCGGCAACCTCACCACACCGGCCGCCGTCCAGGTAGCCGAGGTGATCAGCTGGGTGACCTTCATCGTCGGGCTGCCGGCCCTCGGTCTGGCTCTGTACACCCTGAGGAACCTGTCCAGAGGTGGGTTCAAACGTTACATTTTAGAGTTTTAAAATGTTACAAAATGACAGTTAAAGTTTAAACTAAGAAAATACACAGGTAATAACTTCAATAATGACACAAAACAATGAAGACGTACATCATCCAACAAGCTAACAAGCTAATATCCTCGGACTCCCATCGGCTAACGAGTTAACAGGTTAATTAATCCGTCTGATTTTCCAGTTTCTTTAGATTTTCTAAGCACAATCCAAAGGTTGTTGATGTGTCTCAGTGAATATGATGAACTCAACTTTGAAACTAAAGACATTTTTAAACAAAGCGTCCCCAATGAAGACGTCCTCTGGGACCACATGGCGGCCAGGACATGGTGAGAACCTCAGGAAGGATCTACAGGTTTTACTGTAAAGAACATTTAAAGGCCGACGATGTGGAGGGAGAGGAGAGAGGGAGACCACAGAGGAAGAACAAATCATCTTGTGATTATACTGAGGAATGTGTAGTTTGATAGCGACTGGGGATTTGGGGATTTGCAGGTCAAGCTGGGCTAAAGTTAGCAAAAGTTCAGTCAGGTTTTGTACTCGGCCTCGCAGACATCGTTTGAAGTGGGAATGATCAAAGAGCTGCTTAGCGGCTGACGTCTCCAACAACTGTTTGACTTTGCACTGGTGCAAGATAACGTGACTCAGTTCTTTCTCTGGGATCTCATCACGACGCCGCCGTGCACAACGTCGCTGGACGTCGGCTCAGGATCAGTTGCACTGTCAGTATTAGAAGCATCATTATGAGTCAGCTACGATGTGCAAGTCAAACAAGGTGACGAGTGACCTTAGCACCTCTAGATATAGACAGTGGAGAACCAGCATCTGAAGTCATTATAGAAACATGTCAGTGACAATGTTCCTCTTAACAGTTTGTTTCTTTTACACTAAAATAAGCAGCTGCATCATGTAAACACCATTTGATCTATTTAATTGTTAAATATAGAAAATGTATCAAAATTTAAATATGAAACTACTGAATCATTGAAGGGGAATTTCTAATAGTTCTGTCGCACATTTTTGTCCTTAATGACCCAAATGTAACTTTTAAATTGACACAATGTTTCTCTTTATGACTCTATAGGTTCTGCCTAAAACTTCTTCAAAATAATAATTGTAAAAACACAATAAAAATATGCTTCACTTCAAGAAAACACCACAACATACTCTCCATAAAAACTTAATCAAGTGACAATAAAATATGAATTTATCAACTATCTCTCCACGCTGCTGCTGTCGTCTTGTATATTCAACTAGCAAAGTATAGTGTGACTTTTATTTTGAAAGGTTAACAGGAAGTTAATTTTCTACCAAGGCTAGCCCTGATCTACAATGCACCAACCAAAAAAAAAAAACTCAACTTATTTGAAAATAGGTTTAAAAAAAATATTGCAAATGTCTGTCAACTACCTCTGCAGCAGCAAATGTAAAAAAGTAAATTTAACCATAAATAAAAAAAAATAAAAAATTAACAAATGGATTAAAAACAAATAAGACAAAAATAATTAAAATCCACTGTATTAAAAACAGAGTGGACCAACCAATAAAATCAATTAAAATAAAATAGGAAATCAAAGCAACACTAACATAAACTAATTAATCAAGGTCATTAATTGGTCAGTTTTTAATTAATTTCCTGTGTAACAACCGTTCATTAGTTTGTTCTCAGTACTTGTTCCTGTGTTTATCCAGGTGAGAGTAAACTTCCTGTACACGTTACCTTCCTCCTGGTTGCTGACATCATCAGTGTCTTCGGTCGTCCCCGTGTAGATGGGAACATTGAGAGCGGCGCCATCTTCTCCTCCAACGCCACCGATTTCATCTTCTACTTCGGCGTCGTCTGCAACGTCACCCTCATGCTGTTCATAGCTCAGGAGCGCCATCTCCTGGTGGCCTACCCGCAGTGTCTCAGCTGCTGCAGCAGAATCAGGAAGCGTCCTGTTGTGATCCTGGCGGCGTGGGCGTCCCCATTGGCTGTCCTCGCGCTCGCCGTGCTGAGGTACAACCTCTGGTTCGCCGTGTCTCTGCTTGCTCCATTCCCCTTCCTCGTCTTCTTCGCCGTGGACGCCTGGAGGGCCTTGATCTGCTCCCGGTCCACCCCTGCGACCCCAGAGAGGAGGAGGACAGTGTGGGGGATCAGTGCGATCTGGGCCAACTACACCCTCCTCTACGCCCCCTTCATCACCAGCGTCCTCCTGGAGGCGCTGTCCTTCAGGGACACGGTGCAGTACCTGGGGCTGGTGGCCCACCTGCTGCTCTACCTCAGCCCCCTGGTGGACCCCTTCCTCTACATACTGACGACCGGAGGTCTCACAGAGATCCTGCAGGCTCTGCCCCGCTGCCACAGCCCGGCTCAGAAACAGAGGCCGACACCCACCGTGGACACTGTGGCCGAGACGGTGGAGACGAGACTCTGAGGAGGACGTGGTCGCCGTGACAACACCTGTCTGTCCGTAGAGTTCTTACTGACCCGTCATTGACTAACATGTATTTAGTGGTAAAGTTAAGTACTGCTGTGATCTACAGATGTTTATCAGAGGTGGACGTAGTCGTGTGACATCACCTGTTGGTTTGTGGACGGATTTTGGTATTTAAACGCGACCATATTTGGATATGAAGGGAGGAGTGAGGAGGCGGGTGTTACCCTTGAACCTGAGGACACTGTCCAATGTGAGACTGGAGTTCACCAGTGAAGGAGCCTCCAAACCAGCTGTGAACGACTGGAGACCAGAGCTGTCAAACTAACCCCGCCCCTAACTCCTCCCCTTCTCTCAGCCTAATATCTCTAATGATGAAATGATTTTCAGATGGATCAGAGGAGAAGAGTTGACATCTAATGACTTTTTGGAGCCAGCATCTAGTGGCTGTCAGTGGTATTGCACTTTTTAGCCTCACACTGGAGACGTCCTTCATCTGTCTTTAGTAAACAGAGGAAAACATTTTTAAAAAGATTTGACCACATGCACTGGTCTGCTTTACTCTTGGTGGAGATGCACTTCAATACACACCAAGCAGAACATTTAGCACACGGGGGCGTGGCCGGGCAGCCTGCCGTTTGATTTGTCAGTCATTTGACACAGTGAGGAGTAATTTGGCAGCAAACATGTTGACATGAGCAATGTCATAAAGAGGAGTGTCGGGTCACAGTGACATAGATATGAGTGGATGTTCTGGGTGAGCTGGTGGCCAAGGAGCTGATGAATGAACCCGCTGATACCAATCAGCTAATGCAAGCACAGGCTTCAGTGCAGCAGAGACTGATGCAGGGTGATGTCATCGCTTTGCAGGGGTTTGTGTGCTTGGGATCTTTGTTGCCCTATCACTAGCATGTGCTGTTAGCTCGCTGCAGAGTCACCTTGATAAAGGCTCGTGATGATGACGACATTTAGATCAATGTCTCCAAAATATTTGAGACGTAAATGTGCAAATTGAAAGAGGAAACAGAATGAGAGGATTTGCATGACATAAAATTACCATATTTAATTGAAAACAGCACAAATTAAAGACATTAAATGCTAAAACTTGTTTAATTCTATTTGAAGTGTTTTGCTGCTTTTAAGTCATGTTTTTCTTTGCAACAGTTGTGTAAGAATTTCACGTACGACCCTGATTAATTTGAAAATCGTTTAATTCTTAGAGTTTGAGCAGTAACATCGGACATACGTTGCGAGTACGGTGTCAGTCTCCTGGTTGTTCAAAGCACGTTAGCTCCCGTTCAGCCTCTAGAAGCCAGTTGACCACAGACTGTATTTGGAGCAGGAAGTGACCATATTTGGATATAAAGGGAGGAGCGAGGAGGCGGGGCTGACCCTTAAACCCAACACTGTCCAGCTTGGATGAGACTGGAGTTCAGGTCTTTTCACATTGGAGACCAGACCTGTCAATCAAACCAGCCCCGCCCCCAAATCTCAATGAATTGAAGTCAGTTGGAGCTGGAGGTTTTTTTTGGAGCCTCCAGTGGTGGTCGGGGGTATTGCACCTTTTTGCTGCTTCGTCCATTTTTACAGACGGTCCGTGCAGTTTACCAAGCTAACAGGCAGGTAATGTATGAACGATTGTATTGTTGTGTCTCGACTTGTAAGAAGATTTGAATTCCTGCTGTACAAGGAGGTTGAATTCAAAGTCAATTAAGTTGACTAATAAAATCAATTCTCGTAAAATTATAAAGCACTTCAAGACTAAAATGATTAAATGTTGAAGTCCAATCCAATTAAAAAAAAAAATCACTTGTCCATGTCCAGTCTTTCTGAATCAAACCGTTTCCAATTAGAACCACGAGAGGGCGCCATTACATGCACTGTAATAATAAAAACAATCCCATTTAGAAGGCCAAGTGAGATTTGAAGTTGTTTTTATTAGGTTGTGTTTAAAATACTACATAGAGGAAGTATTTTGGCTCTCAGACGTTTATGATTTAAGAATCAGACCAGGACCGATATGATTATTATGTTATGACTTGATGTGATGTCATATTTTCTTGACAAACAAATGTGTAAACAGAAGATAACACTTGTGGTTGGGTGTTAGAAAAAAGTATATGAAGTTATGTTTAATTTAAAGGAAAATCTCACATATTATTGGCTGTTGCATTATTTAAATCCTTGAAAACTTCGTGTGAGGTGACAGTGTTGTATTGATTATTTATTATTCATCTTACTTTATGTTCTTATTGGGTTTGATTTAAATAAAGCATCTAAAAATACATCTATTAATTATATTACAATTAATTTCAAAAAGTTTTATGTTCAGACATTGAAGAAATTTCTATCACTATGAAAATATGAGATTTTTTGAAATTTAAATATAAGTGTATCAATAGATATTTTATTCTAATCAAACCCAATACAACAAAACACCAGTGTTGACAATGTTGCATTATTAGTTCTAATGTGTTCATATTTTAACTTCAAAGAAGGAGTTTGTTGCCATTCTCAAAGTGACCACTAGGAGGCCCCAAAGTTATTTTGAAAACATCAAAACAAATCGATGGATTCTGTTTTTGTTTTCTGATTGACTGACTTTGTCTTCTCTACGTCCTCGATGGTCTCCGGCAGCCTCTTGCCGTTTGTCTCTGGAAGCAGCAGGGACACGACGCCGGAGGCGAAGGCCATGAGGCAGATGACGACCTGAGGGAGGGCGGTCCAGACGTCCTCCAGCAGCGGGATGAACGGAGCCACCGCCACCCCCAGGCGACATATGAAGCTGGTGAAGCCCACACCGTTTTGTCTGGGGAGACGAGAAGATTTTACTGAGCATCTGAACTTCTGAAGGACTTTCAACACATAACTGCATCAAAATCACATCTGAAAATTCAAGCGAAGCACCGACCTGACGACGGTCGGGAAAAGCTCGTTGGTGTAGAGGAAGAGGGTCGTGAAGGAACCTTCAGAGAGACCTTTACCCAGAGTGGCGACCACAGCACGAGCATTCCCCAGATCTACAGACAGTAAGAGTGGATGAGCAGGATCGTAACATCTGGAGGAGTCTGGATAAATGTTTCAGAGTAGTGGTTGGTTCATATAAGATCACTAGATAAAGTTTGAAGGTGCTGTGAACAGGGTTTTTTCTACTTCCTGTTTGAAGTTGTACCTTGTTACTGGACTGAAGTATGGAAGCCCTAACAGGACAAATGGTTCACTTTGATAATGAGCTAATGTCAGTGGTTATCTCAAGATCTTCAGCTATTGTCACTTTCTGGAGATGAATGAGATAAATTAGCCTCTAGATCAGGAACCTTTAGGTAGCTTTTAGGTTCACTTCCTTTCTAGGCTCCGTTAGCGTCTAGGTTCATCCCACCTTTTGGGATGAAGATGTTGATAACGATGCAGACTCCCGTCAGTAGCAGCGTCCCTGCCAGACACTTCCTCCGTCCCACGGTGTTGAGACAGAAGTAAACAACCAGTTTGGCGGGAATTTCGATGGCGGCGTAGATGAAGTGTGTGAGATGCATGTTCAAACCAAACCCGGTGATGTTCAGGCTGATGCCGTAGTACGTGGAGGCAACTCCGTACCTGAGGAGCACAATGTAGAGTCAACAAGACGTGGGAGGAAGTCCCAGGATCTGTCCTGAGCCGATACTCACCAGGCCAGCCCGGTCAGTATCGTCAGTCGCCTCATCTTCGGGGTTCTGACTAGATGAAGGTAGGTGTAGTTCTTGTTCTGGTTTTCATTGTCGGACAGAGTCTGTGCAGAACAAAGGACTAATGTTAGAAACACAACAGTAGCAGGTGAAACACAAGCAGCAAAGACAAGGTAACTTTACCTCCGCTGGGAATTTGGAGGACGGCTTTCGTCTTTTGTTGAACTTTGCACATCTGTCGAGGTAAAACTGAGCCCTGGCCACTCTGCCATTGGCTAAAAGCCATCGAGCAGATTCAGGAATCCACCTGCGATTAAAGTAATTCAATTAATTCATTGGAATGCATTCAAAGTTTTACATTTTTAAGTCACTGAGATGTCTTTTAAACACAGATTTAATCTTGACAAAAGGTGTCACTGCAGAAAATGCAGAGTGAAAGTGGAGAGCTGAAATCAAACTGAAAAATTAAAGGGAAAAAAACCAAAAACCCATCATTTAATGAAGCCTTGAATACTTTAAAAACCAAAAGATGAAACAGTTAATATTTTAAAAAACAAAATGATCTGAAAAACATAAGTTAGGCAAAAGCTGAACCATTAAAAAAATAATTAAAAAACAAAAAACCCATAGATCAGCATTTAAAACTTAGTCTGAATTTGAATATTTAAGAGAAAAGGAGAACATGTGGAGAACATGTGGAGAACATGTGGAGAACATCATGTTGTACATGTTCCACTCACCACCAGGTCAGAACTGAGAACACCAGCGGTGCCGTCACCGTGATGGTCAGCGTCTGCCAATCACTGATGAGGAAGGCGAACGCAGCCAGCAGCATGTTTCCCAGAGACCAGGCCAAGCTGCTGATCACACCGATCAACGACCTGCGCTCGGGGTCCACCCACTCCACGACTGAGAGGGGAGGGACAGATACAGTGTAACGTGAGAATGATGGAAGATGACATCATCACAAAGAGGAGACAAAACTGAACATTTGAAAGATATAAAAGTCAGTTTTTAGAACATTAAAGTGTTAAAACATTTCAAAAAGCAAAGGTTAGAAGTGTAAATGTTTTCTGAAAAAAAAAAAAAAGATGAATTTAAAGTATTTTGAAAAGTTTTTTTAAAAGTTAAATATTTTAAACAGCAGAGTAACATAGGGGCTCTGTACCTTTAAGAAGAAAAAAGGTTAGAAGAAGGATCAATATTTATAAAAGTAGAAGTACAAAATTTGAACCTGTAAAATTAAAATTTCCAACATTCCTGCATTTCTTAAAAAAAAGTAAACTACTAAAAAAAAAGTTGCAAAATTTTATAGGATAGAGCTTTAAAATGTAAAGTTTCAAACATCAGCTTTTTGAAAAACTTTGTGCTTTTTAAAAGTATAAAAAGATCAGAAAGAGTTAAAAAAAATAAATAACTGAAAGTTTTTTTTAAAAGCAGAAACAAAAGTAGCAAAATGCTGAATCTTAAAGGATAGAAAAAGAGTTCAATATCAACAAAAATGTTGATTAAAGCATGTGTAGCAAAGGTAAAATCTTGTACAAAGCACAAAGGCCAGAAAAACTAAAATATTTGAATTATAAATGGTTCATATTTGATTTGTTTTTAGTCACGGGACAGCTGAAAGTTTTAACGTGGAGAACATCTTACTGAGAACCATGGAGGTGATGCTGATCCCCGTCAGTGAGAGTCCAGTGAAGAACCTCAGCACCGTGAACAGGATGTAGGACTTTGCAAACGCACTGGAGAGACCGAACACCAGCGACATGATGTAGGAGACCAGCAGAGTGTTTCTCCTCCCGTACCTGAACACAACCAGGTCTCAGCACCAGCACATCCCAGAATAAATCCAACTCCAAGAAGGAGGAACAGTTTCCTGATGAAGTTTCATGATCTTCTGTAGAAGACAGTAAAACACCTGCATCCAAAGCAGCAGCATCATGCAGAGTTTCTACCTACTTATCACTGACAAATCCAAAGATGATGGCTCCCACCATCACTCCCAAGAAGAAGACGGTGCCGGTGGTTTTCGAAAGACTCTTCCTGTCACAGACCAGGTCCCACTGGAAAACCAGAAGACATCAGAGGAGCAAATCAATGTTGGAAAAATCATTGACAGGGAGGTGATGAAGATCCAAAGACTTCTTCAGGATCCTGTTCCTAACTACACGTTTCCGACTGTACCTCTGTCGCCAGGGTGGATGTGAAGGTGGAGTTGTCGTAAACCCAGCCGCTCTGACACTGGATGGTGGGCAGGTCGTCGGCGCCGCTGCTGTTGGATAAGAGCTGAAACTGAGGCTGTGTGAACATCCTGCAGGAGTCTGGCTCTCCATCTTTCCTCAGGGGGATGCTGACGATCAGCCTCTGCTCCTGGGTTAAGTTCCTGAAGATCCCTCCGTCATCCAGGGTGCTGACGTCACAGTGGTGAGGAGGCTCGGCGGCAATGAAGTTGTTGAGCAGGAAGTGACCGGGGAGGACGAGCCGGGGGGTGCACAGCAGGAGGGCGATGATGATCTGGAAAGGCCCGAAGCCGTTGATTTCCTCCAGGATCCTCTCAAACTTCATCCTGGATCAGAGTCAGACGTCCACGGCTCAGCAGGAGGAGTTCACTCACTCACCTGAGGAGACAGAGGACAAAACTCTGATTTCTCTGTTTGGTGATGGATTAAGTTCTCCGTCCTCTTCTATCACACGGATCTGATCATTAACTCCTGCTGCACCTTTGGACATCATAAAGCTGTAAAATATTACACGGTGCAAACAGATGAATAGATAACATTTTGAAAACAACCATTTTTAACTCCCCCTGACTCCCTCTACATGCAGGCACAACATTGCACCACCTGGGTCACCTCTGACCTCTGGACCCACTTCATCACATCTCTCAGGGTCTCCAGCACCTGAACCTTCTTTGTGGAGACTTTATGGTGAAGGTCGTGTGAGATGAAGAATCATCTTGTTGGTGCTTCATGCAGATTTATTCAGGATCCAGGTCAGAGATGCACAACATGTAGGTCTGGCTGATTATGAACCCTCCCTTTGATCTCTTATACTCCTGAACATGTGACCTCCTCAAAGACTCACCTGTCCTCCAAAGATGGATGTTGAAGTCTCAGTTTTCCTCAGTTTACAAACTATTCTTGGACACTTCTCACACATAGAAATTCACAGACAAACAAACAAATTGTGTCTTTGCAACATGTGGAGCGTTACAGGAGGATAAAAGACCTGCAGAAACATGCAGGGATCTTAATAACTGCACATCAGACCATTGGACCAATCACCTGCAGGGTTCAATGTTTTACCCAAAATGTTATTTTTGTCGTTTTTTACTGTGTTACTCATTGTTTTCATGTTTTTACACCAACTCCTGCTTGTCTGAATGCACCCAGCAGGACATTGGTCCAATATTGACCCAATTTTAGTTAAAAGAAAACCAGCTTTATTTATAGGTTACAAAATGACCAAATCTGCTCTCACCGTCAGATCTTAGCAGGACGTCACCTCTGAACCAGTGCTGTACTGCAGGAGGGGGAGTCCTGGTGGTTATAGATGTTTAGCTCCTCCAACACAGCTGATTCAAAGTCACAGGATCGTTATCGGGTTGTGCAGAGCTGATGAGGATCATTTGAATTAGGTGTGTTGGCAGAGGGAACATGGAGGATAGAGGCCCTCAAGGACCAGGATGTTGATGATGGTCATAAATCTCTGAATTTAAGATCATTCAAGTTACATTCTTCTCTTTAACTGTGTCTGATCAGTCAAACCCACACTGTGGATAACCATCAGGATGGAGGGGTGATTCCTGCATGAAGTTACACATCACTCTGTTCAACTGATTAAACTCCAGAGTCAAAGTGAAGCTAAAGCAGAGAAAACAACTTTAGGGTTAATTGACAGTATTTGTTTTTCCTTCAGATTTCATGTTTTATTGTCTCATAACCACTTGTTTTATTAATTACATTATGTCTGGAGACATAAACACTCAGTGATGATGTCACCCACAGCTCCCCCAGGCTGATGCTTCATCCACTCAGGCACTGATTTTTTATTTAACCAGTAAAGTCCCATTGAGATTAAGAACCTCTTCTTCAAGCGAGTCCTGGCCAAGAGGCAGCAAAGTTACAACAGTTACAATAAGAGTTAAATTGTAACTGTTGTAAAAGTTACAATAAAATTGATGATGTGTCAGTGTGGCCTGTATTTAGTTGTGTATACATAATATTTCACTGTTTTCAGCCAGTGTTTTGATGCTTTTATACCAAATGTATCTGTTTTACTGAACGATGAATTGATTTTATGCAGTATTTTGTCGTATTTACCCCAAATTT
>OOFC01025462.1:0-11414 GCA_900323345.1 Pseudochromis fuscus | reverse complement strand
CTCGAGGGCCGCTATCCTGCATGTTTTAGATGTTTACCTCTTCCAACACATCTGATTCAAATGATCACCTCATCATCAAGCTCTGCAGAAGCCTGATAAGGATCCTGATCATTTGAATCAGGTGTGTTGGAACAGGGACACATCTAAAACATGCAGGATTGCGGCCCTCGAGGACCAGGATTGCCCACCCCTGCTCTACACCCTCAGCCAGGTAAGCAGCTGACACCTGAGGGGTGGCGCCCACAACCAACCTTTTTAATTTACAACATATATATACACATGCACACAATATGGCTTCACTCCTATGACTTTCCAAACTCACAGATATTACCATACTAATTACTCACCCAAAACAAAATAAACGCTTTTAAACAAACCCAGTCCTCTCTAACCTCCCACCCTCTCCTCAAACCACTTGGTCTCCCCCATTCAGGCTGATTACATACACCAGGGCCAGTTCTCAATATGTGTACTTGTCCGTACTTATGTTCTCCCCTACCTGTGAAACGTCATCAGACGGAGACCAAGTACTGCTCCAATTCAAAGTACACATCTGCCCGAGAACGTATGAAATACCCGGATGTGTTCTCACTGCTTCATTATCGAGCCTGCATCAGACCAGACGTGTGTGGACTCGGGGAAGCCAAATAACCCATAATGCATTTCACAACAAATTTAGTGACAGAGGCGGAAGAGAGATCACAGTAATGAATTGGAAATATTAGCATCGTTGTTTAAGAGACTGTAGGTTTAAAAGTTTTTTTAGGCGAGAATTAAGTTGTTTAAAGTTTTTATATCTGCAGTGGTTCATCATGAGGTACAAGTCATTTTGTGTAAATCTAACAGTGTCCGTGTAAATTCATATTTGATTCTGTGCAAATCTGCTTAGCTGAGGACAAAATTCATGTTTAAAACTTTTTAAGTCGACTTTAACATTAACATAGGTGCAGATTAATATCACAGCTGAGAGGAGATGTGACGTCATCATATACGCTGGCGTTCACACTGCACTTCAGCCTCGATGTTTTCTCACGTTCTTGCAGAGTCCGTACTTTGGAGTCCGACTTGCAAGTACATTCTCACCAAGTGCATGAGTACAGACATGAGTACTTTGTATTGAGAAATGGCCCAGTCCCTTTTAGCAGAACTGCACAGGCTCACCTCCATGGCAGTACCGCCCCCAGGAAGTGACCTCAGAGAGAGTAAGAGAGAGATCAGAAACATAAACAAAACTCCAACAGAGTCAAACTAATGTATTACTCTACTCCAATGCTCAGAGAACCAATACATTAAAGAAGAAAACAATGAACAAATGCCTTCCTGCAGCTCCCTCACAGCTCTGATCATTGGAGGATTCACAATGAGACTGTGGAAGGCTGAAAAACACATTTCTCTCTTCTAGCACCAGAACTATCTAAAACTGAGAGCATGAAAACACAACAACTGTGGCTTCAGGAGGGACATTTAAGAAAGCCTGAGGGCTGTTTGTCTACTTTTGTTTTAAAAAAAATGACCAAAATATATTTTATAGATTTCAAGCAAACACAAAAACAACATATGTTGGTGCATTTTGCAGACCTCAGCTCCTGTTATGTTCTACAAGAAGATGAAACCTGTAAAACCGGCTAGGCACAGGCCAACACATAATTATCTCTTGCTTCACAGTCCCATCTGTTTGCCTTATCGATCAGCCATCGATCGAGGAAAGCCAACTCTATAAGCTGTTGATCACAAGCAGAGGATTCTCGGACATTTATTATCATCCTACGATCGATCGGGGTCACGAGGCTCGGCCCTCGCCATCCGACACACAGAAACAAATACGGCCCGGCTGAGACATCTTTCAGCGCCGCTCTGACAGGCTCATAAAATCCCACTGATGTCCTCCTGCCCGAGAGAAAGGATTCATTTTTTGGAGTAATTCATCCACTGGGGAAAAAATTAAGATTAATGGCTCGTGTGTGCCACTACAGTTTGCCATTGTCTTTGTGAGGGTGATTGTTTGCAGCTTGGCAACACAATGTATGCAAATGTGACCTGGAAGTGAATAAATGGCTGCTGCCAGAATGATTTTGTGCTTATTAAAAGTCATCGGCGAACAAAAAGGAGCGCGAGTGCTGAAATATTAACACTTGGGGCAAAGTGCACGAGGAAGCAGAGTTTTTAAAAAGCTGTAATTTCTCATGGCAAACAGCAGGCGCAGTTCCCCTCTCCGGGCTCCAGGTGGGGCTCACGTCCTGAACCAAACAGGAGCCAAAACAGCTCGAGGCGGCTCGTTGTGTGTTGAGTTCGAGAGAAGAAGAGACAAGCATGAGTCACCTGCAGACAGCCTGCACTGGTCTATTAAAGTCAAGTTTGTCTCAGTGCAGTTTCATGTCCTGAATACCAGCGTGACCTTTCAAAAGATTTCCACTTTACACACACTCGACACAACAACGCCGAGCTCCTGCGCTCAGAGTGGGAGAAACCCAAATATGAAGCGAAGAGAAATAAAAAAAAATGTTGGATGACGACCAAGGTCAACCAAGGTCAAAGCTGCATGTGCGTTTTAGCACCAGTGAACAGGCAGAGGAAGTCGACTGCGCAGTGATCGTTGCTCAGAGGTTATGTCATAAAGATGCATTTTAAAAGTCGACAGCAACAGGGCATGCATCTGATCACATGTTAATTTTTCCCCCTGATATTCTAAAAATAATTGTTAGTAATTAAAAGTGACACTAGTTTTGCTGTAATCTGGTTGTCAGCCTGAGCTTCAAGGCTGCACGCTCACTTCCACTGATCCTATCATCAACAACAACAGAAACCTTGTTGAACAGATGCTGAAGGCTTTGGTCTAAGTTTGTACAAAGTGTTCGTGGTAAATTCAACAATAACAGCAGAACTACAAGGAGGCTGAGGCTTAATCAGCAAATCTCCTTCAGTGAAGTCATGAGGAGGATAGTCGGCGAGGAGACTGCGACACACAGGAAGGAGTGAGAGTGGATTCAGGCTGAAGATCACACATTATTGATTCATCTCCAAGTCACTTATAAACAGAACAATTAGGTCTTGTTTCCTCGCTCCTGACGTGCTTACAGTCACTAAAATAAGTGTACTACTGGAGACTAAGGTTACAGATGGGGGCATGCAGTCCTGACATGTCCTGAAAACTGACACTGACACTAGGGAAATACTTTAAAGATATACAAGGGCCATTTATATTTGGTTATTAAAGAACTGAAATTGACAAGACATTCACAATTATGTACTGAGTAAAAGAAACAAGCCACACTGCTTCTAAATATACTCAATTTGTCATTAATTCTTACCTTTAGTCTTAAGTTTCCATTTCATATTTAACTTAGTTCCAATGAAGGGAAATTTACAAAAACTGTTTTCTGTTTGACACTGTCCCTAAAGCCAATATCTAGACATATTTCCTGGTTTGGTTCAAGCACAGAACCCATATGAAGCATCTTTAGGATGAACCTCAATGCAAACTTCATTCGATCTTTGTTAACCAACCTCAGTGTGAACCTCGCCACAGACATAGCAAGAGAGGACAGAAAAGGTTTGTAGGACTCACTAATAAAACATCGTTGTTAATCATGCAATTGATTGTTCTGCTGTCCTCATTAGTGCTGAGTGAAATCTGCTGTATCAGCCTCACTCAGAGACTTCAATGAACACACTTCAGAAACTTCAGACCAATGAAAACCACTGACAGATAGCAGCAGTGCGAGATCATCAGATATTGTGATTGGCTAAAAAATGCTAAAGAGCTGTGATGCTCTAGTCTTATTTGGTCCAGTTTACCTGACTTCACCCTAAAGACTGTATATGGAGTAGACAAAGCTAACAACCTGTTGGTTTGTAGACTCCATGACAGGAGTTTGGTGTTTGAGTGTGGCCATGTTGGTTGTTTGCAGCCAGAAGTGACCATATATGGATATAGAGGGAGGAGTGCGGAAGCACGTCTCACCCTCTAAACCAAGGACACTGTCCAGTGTGTATGAGACTGGAGTTCACTGGTGAATGATCCTCCAAACCACCTGTAAATCACTGGAGACCAGAGCTGTCAATCACACTAACCCCGCCCCTAAATCTTCCTCTTCTCTGTGCCTAATATCTCCTGAATGAAAAATACAAAAGAGACAATGCTAATGTGACGTCACAATTTGAAGTCAGGAGTTTGTGTTTGAATGTCACCATGTTGGTTGTTTAAAGGCTGAAGTGACCATATTTGGATATGAAGGGAGGAGTGAGGAGGTGGGTCTAATCCTTGAACTCAAGGTCACTCACTGTCCAATGATTATGAGAGTGGAGTTCAGTGCTGCTCTCATTGGAGACCAAACCTGTCAATCAAACTAGCCACACCCCTACACCTCCCTCTTTTTGAAGCCTAATATCCTTATTGATGCAATGATTTTCAGATGGACCAGATCACTGAGAAGAAGAGTTGACTTTAACTAATAACATCTGAACGACTTGTGGAGAAAATGTATTGACTGAATATTTCAGGATTAAAAATGAACATTGTTGAATTGAAGTCAACTGCAGCCAGAGATTTTTTGGAGTCAGCACCTAGTGGCCATCAGGGGTATTACACTTTTTTGTACATGGCCTCACCTTTGAAACCTCATTGTTTTCTACAGTCCAATGACCTCAGCGATGCATCAGGGCTGAACGAGAGCAAATCTGTGCAACCAGGTCCCGAAATCAGGTGTAAATCCTGAAGCTAATAAAATCCAGGGCTGTTGCAGCAACATATTCTGGAACGACACATTCGGGTGGCAACTTGCATTTTCCTGTGTTTTATTTACAGCGTAGGACATGTGTTAGTGCTCCCTGGTGGATAAACTACATTATGTCAACACGGATCTAAATGACCTCAAACTAATGGAAATGTCTGTATTGTGCCACTCACATGCACATACAAACATGAACTAAAGCAGGCCAGACTCAATGTAATGTATGCGTATGGATATATATTAATAAATACCGCAAATGCATGATTCTATACACAGATATTCACGAGTACTGTGTGTTTACAGACAAAGGATATCACAACGATAGGAAGGAAGCGGTGAGCACCGACTCCATCTGTCCCAGACAATATTTCAAGGACAAACCTGTTGACGTGAGCTGCAGCGAGACGGACAAGACAGAGAGCGAACGGGAAAAGCCCAAAAAAGAAAAAAAAAGGAAAGAATGAGTTGACAAATGAATGGGTCTGAGGGAAGAGTGAGGAGAGATGATGCATTACACCGTGATGGGTAAGAAAAGAGGTGTGGGGGGGGTGTAGTGTGTTGAGAGTTGTAGGGCGGCCGACGCTCCAACAGCAGAGGGAGGGAAATAAACGGGAAGGGGTGGAGGGAGGAAAACAGGGAGGAGGGAGGGAGGGAGAGTGAGAGGATAAATCCTTACTACATAATGATTAGAGCTCACAAGCCCTTCCTGTGACATGGAGTGTAGGAGTCAGGATTACAGCCGGCTAGTGAAGCCAGAGTGAAATCTCTGCTGATGGGGGAAGGAGGGGCACAGGTAGGAAAAGAAGAAGAAGAAAAAACAAAAAGAAACGGGGACAACAAGTGCGGCTAAGTGCAAGACTAGACCACAAGCGAACAAGGTGTGTTTCCAGAGAGGCCAGATAGAGGGGAGGTGGGTGGGGGGGCGAGGATTTCCAAAGTCCAGCGGGCGACTCACATCTGCACCCCTGCTCCGGCCATCTGTCGCCGGCCGCCGACAGCCTCATCCCGAGGCAGCTGGATCATTTCTCAGAGTCTTATTTTGATGGAGCGTCGCTCGCACCCGAGGAGGGCGAAGGAGGAGGAAGGCTGGGAAACCAAGACGAGGGTCACCCTGCAGAATCTGTGATCGATGGGACGCACCGTGTGGGACAGGTGTCTCGGCCAAAGATGGAGTACATCTGTGTCTTCGTGAAGCGGGGCAACAAGGACGAGACCACAGAAGAAGAGCTGCATCCCGAGGATTTGGTTCCTGTTGATGATGTATAACATGGTATAAGTTTCTGGCAGCTTTCTTTCTGAGGTGTTTTTGTTTTTTGTTTTTTTTGCTCAAGTCTCATTCTGCAGCCAACAGAGGAATTATCTCCCCCTCTCCTCCTCCTCCCTCCAGAGGTGTGCAGCTGGCGAAGACACTAAAAAGGCAACACAACAAATATGCACAAGTTCCTCCTGAAGGCGTTCAGGGACAGCTCACCTGTCTCAACTCAACTCTAACCTGGAACATTTAGCCCAGAGCGCAAACTGTGGACAGCCACGATTTCTTTATTTGTCTCGTTTCTTCTTTCCCTCCACCACCACCACCACCTCCTCCTCCTCCTCCTCCTCCTGTGGCACCTGCTCACCTCGATATCCCTCCATCACTCCATCCCTCTTCCTCCTCCTCCTCCTGCTCCTCTTCTTCTTCTTCTTCCCTCCCCCCTTTTTACCAGCGAGTGATAATGTGACCTTCTGCCAAAGTGCTGGAAACCATGCCACCGTCGCAGCGGGCTCCTCTGTTGCTGCTACTGAAATAGACTCAAACAAGTGCAGGGAAGAGGAAAGAGGAAAAAAAGGAGGGAGGGAGACGGAGGGAGAGGAAGAGAAGAAGAAGAAGAAGAAGAAGAGGGCCAAAGGGGAGAGAAAGAAGAAGAAGGAGAAAGGAGAGGAGGAAAAACTAAAAGAGTAAAGAAAAAGGGGAGCAGGACAGCTGGAGCTGCAGACACGGGATGAGTGGTGACGAGCCAGGGCTGGATGTGGATTGCCAACACAGGTAAAAAAAAAAAAAAAAAAAATCACCTTCATCTCCCACTTCAAGCTACACTTGCATCTGTTTCATTTACTCTCAAATGTTCTTCCTCACTTTCTGAGAAGTATGGAGATGCTTTCTGCTGCTTTTCCTGGGGGTGTGTTGTAGTTTATTTCTTCTGTCTGTGTGTGTGTGTGTGTCAGCGGGGGGATTATCAGAGAGATCACATCAAAAGCTCGACAGACAGAAACCTTGTCGGGGTGCTGGGGGGGGATCAGACGACACGCTGCGTTTGGCTTCCTTTATGCCCGATGTAGGTGTGCGTGGTGGCTGTAACTGTTGCTTTAAGTCAGCGAGCTGCCGGGTGGGGGGGGGATTAAGCAGAGTGGATCGATGCGTCATTGTAAACAGTTAGAGCAGCTGAGAGGGGCTTTGATACCTGCCCGCCGGACCTGAGATACCACTGCTGCTGCTGCTGCTGCTGCTGCAGGGAAACTGAAACTGCCACTAAACACAGTGGCTCTTCAGCATGAGGAGAAAATGAGAGGTTCCCGTAATTACAATTTTGGCTCCACAAATACAGAGCAGCTTTCTTTCTGGGGCGACTTGAGATGTAGAAGGATCCAGTACAAACCAAAATAAAAGTTAAAGTGAGGTAACCCCTGCACCTACACCGTCAGCTACAACCTGTAGTAACATCACTGTAAAAAGCTTCTTGTACATTTTACAGTATTTTCCATTTACAGTATTATTACAATATTTTTATTTCATTATAGAACTGTCAGAATTTGGATTCATTTATCTCTTTTTTTATATATATAAAAAAGAAATCAGTTGCAAGAGTGCTGTGAATTTTAATTTTTTATTTTAAATATTCTGGAACGTTTTAAAAATCTGTTTTTAGTTGGTCTTGAAAAATCTCCTTGTGTTGGTGCTTCAACATTATTTGGATAAGCAAAATAAAATCGTAGAAATCTCGACAGTCATTGGTCAGTTTTTCCCGCCCAGGTTTACTTTTGGCGGGAAAAACGAGTAATTACAGTATAACATTAACGACTGCATTTTCCCCCCATGATCCTTTGCTGTTTACAGTAATATACTCTGTGAAGGATTTACAGCGTTTCACTGAACATATAGAAATACTGTTAAAGATGCAGTGATGCCGAAGCAGCTGCATCTTATCAGCAACCTGCTCGCTCATTATGAGGTGTCAGAAAGCAGAGCGCACAGTGAGGCATCCATCCATGACTGAGGGAGTAACTGAGGGAGTGACGTCTCTTTATCTCACAGTCACACTCCTCTGTCAGGGTCTGGAGTCATTTCTTATGTATGGACTGAGAATCGGAGGTAAATAAAAAGATCTTGACGACAGGGAGGTCAAACGTCAGAGGGAGGTGTGGGTTTCAATGTGGAGTGACAGTGATGCAGTGAGACGAGGAATCCACCGGGAATTTACCAAGAACTGAGTGTCTCCTTTTCCCCCGACCTCTCTGGAGTTTTAGTTTCAAACTGGTGAAACAAAGTAATCTACAAATCTCACTGTAAAGGTTCAGTTCACTCAAATCACAAAACCTCGTGAACAGTTGTTTCCAACCTGGGATGAACCTGAGATCAAACCAAGAGTTACAAGCTGTTTTAAGCAGCTTCCCTTTGGAGAAACTGGTCACAAGCCAGAAAAAATAAAAATAATTAAGACTGCTGTTGAAAAGTGATTCCCGATTGTTTCAGCCCAGGAAGCCAGATCTGTCCCTCGTCATTGGTTTTTATTTTGGCTCATGTTTCCCTCATGGCTGATTAATTATTTAAAGAGATTATTTAATTTACATACTTTTTAAGGGCCCGAGGAGGTAAACGCACCAAAGCTTTGAGAGGAAAGTGGAATTTATTCTTCCTAGTCTGTCCTGTTTGATGTTGATCGTCTCTCAAACCCAAGATCTTTATGAATATCCCTTTGTTGTTTTTTGGTAAAATGATCCACTCCACAGGTAGAGGTGTGAGATAAAGTGTGTTTTTGTGGCACCTTCTGGATGAATGGGAGTGTTGGGAGGGAGACAGTGTGAGGAGAGCAGCACCAGTTAGGCAGGTGAAAAATGGCTGTTCATTATGTTATGCCAACCATATCCCAGTTTCAGTAATTGGATGTATGTTAGAGAGGGCAACACGAGCGTGCATGCACATGGGGGGAGTGTGTGTGTGTGTGTGTGTGTGTGTGTGTGTGTGAAAACGCACTCTGACACACCGTAACACACCAGCAGCCATGATGGAGGAATCTGCTGCCGCTGGTCGTCAGGTCGAGGCAGAGGCCTGATCAATAACACGAGTGATACATTCAGTGATTAAACTGATTTATTTTGTTTTAAACAGATGCTGCACTTATCCCACGCCCAGCCCCTCCCCCCTGCCACACACACACACACACACACACACACACACACACACACACACACTTGTACTTCTATCTATATGGGGACATCCTCAGAGGAGTTTGTAGTCACGAGGTTTAAACACTGGAAACTGTCTGACTTCTTTCAGACGGTATCACTCAGCAAACAGCTGTGATCAGCTCCAACATCACATCCACGGAGACAGGTTGTTACAGGAGGAAGCATATTTATCTTATTTAAAAACATCACAAAGTTTCAGATCTGACTCTCCGTCACTTAGCATGTGTGTCCGTCCATATTTCTGTTATTTTTAGTCACAAATAAAAATCAAGCTACAGAGGACGGGCAGAGTTGTTGTTGTCAGTCCTCATTTCCTGAGAGATTATCTGTGTTTCAGGACTTAATGTTTCACACTGTCTTACAAGTGCATAACACTTGCTGTTTAACTTTTCCAATGTTTGGCACTTTGTATGTTTCCTTTAACATCCTCAGTTGCATCACTTGTGTTTGTAGTTTGTTTGGAAGAAACAGTGAGACCTGGTTGTGGTGCTAAACCTTGTGGTGGATCAACAGAGGAGAGATTACACAGAAGATCAACCAATGAGATTCAGTCTGTTTAAATAGTTTGATTTATGGTTTAACCACAGAAATTTATGTAGCACCTTAACATGAGCATCATCGTGCAATAATCCATCAATCCATCATACCTTTGATTTTTAAAAGTTGCTATTTAATATGTTTCTGTTTTTACTGCCTCATTGTCCATAGTAAATGTTGTTTGTCCTGATTTGTTTTGAACTTGTTATCTTGCTGTTTGATGGTTGCAAACTAAATTTCATTTCGATATCTTATTGCTTAGGTAACTATGAACATGCAGATTATATGCATTTGCAAGATCATGAGATCTATGCAACAGGATTTTTTTCCTCAAAGATTTTTAAGGAGAAAAAGAGAAAAACATGCAACTGAACACTTGGTAAAGATTGTTGTCGTTAGTTGCCGCCCCAGTAAATGGTAACCAGTAGGTCTACAACTTTACAACTTCTTTGTCTCACATTTTCCTCACTCAAGTGTGAACAGAGCTGCCATGCAAGGTGCTAGCTAACATCAGCAACAGCTAAAAGTTCAGTGTCTTGCTCAAGGACACTTCAACATGTGGACAGGAGCTGGGGATCAAACCACCAACTTTTGGATTTGTTAGTGACCCGATCTAAGACCTGCAGAAACACCAAGCTCACAGAAAGTTCATTTAGTCTAAACTTCACTGTATAATGTGCAGAACAACAGAAAAAGGACTTCCACTGAAGAGTTAAGATTTCTTCAAGTAACCTACTTTAAAAAAAAAGGTTAATCTTCTTGAGGATTTTTCGATGACCCACTCTGCTGCATGCGAAGCTGCAGTGTCTTAGCATGTGTGCAGCCAGCGAGCTGGCAGACTGAAACGACCTCTGGGTGCGTATCTCAGGGTTAGAGGCTGCTTTGTCAGCTGTCCAGCTCTTCCACGAACACTTAGAGCCTATCTGCTTAATCAAATGTTAAAGATACCAGACCTCACGCCATCTTCACTGTGTCTGCAGAGTGAGGAGGAAGGACAGGGGAGGAGGAGGAGGAGGAGGAGGAGGATGAGGGCTTAAAACACAAACAATCTGTATCGAAAGACAAAGAGTTTGAGATGGATCTGATTGACAGCCGGTTACAAGCATCCAGGACAGTAAAACATTTACTGCAGAGGGGAGGGGGAAGGAGGTCACAGGATATCAGAGCAATCTACCCAAGGTCGTGAGAGAGGAGAAGTAAATTTCACTCAGAATCAGGCGATGCTGCGTCACCACGTGACCCTTTTTTCCCGCCACTTAACAGAGACCTGACAGGTGACTGTACGTCGGAGCGCGGATACGTCCTGATGCTGCGGTAGGTGAAGTTCTGCTGGAGAGCGCTGTCCTACAGTGCAGCAAAGCTATCTGATGGGATCTGAAACTCAGGGCAGGAGAAGTCTGGCAGGCTGTGTTGCTCTGCCTCCCCAAGTTTATGGCTGCGCTCACGGGCACAACAGAGACTCCGGGCCCATTTATATTCATGGCGCAGCGCCGCTTGCACCTCGTCTAACGTCCTGTCCCTGTTGAGAAGGGAAACTGACACGCCGTGGGCTGGGGGGGTGGGGAAGTGTGGAGGTGTGGAGGTGGGGGAGCAAGCATCGCCTCTCTTTCCTTGTCATTCTTCTGCCTCTTGTGGATACTGACACCAACCTGAGTGTTGTCGTGCACGCGTGTGGCGCCGGTCGGTGCATATGCAATTTGT
>OOFC01025456.1:23766-36181 GCA_900323345.1 Pseudochromis fuscus | reverse complement strand
CTGTGCCCCGCCTCTGCCCCGCCACCGCACTGGCAGGCCTCATGTTCATGTAGTTTCAGCACGCTGTTGTCAAAGTGGGCTGAGGGTCCATCACTGGGAGTGGGGCTGCTGCCGCCTGGCGCCCCCTGTCCACCGGTGTCAATGGACAGTACGTTACGGAGGACACACTGTGTGGGGGTCAGGTCCGTTTCAGGGGTGCAGGCAGGGGTGTCTCCATCGAGTCTTCGATAGGGGGGCTCTGAGATCGGGGTGCTGAAGCCTGACAGGGAGGGGGAAGGGGCGCGGGGCTCATGGATACAGGTCCCACTCATCAGGGGTTTCCCCAACACAGCAGGTTAGGGTGGATGGAGGATGGAAAGATGAGAAGAAAGCCTGAAGGAGAAAATTTACATAACAAATGCATTACAATGAGGCAGTTTTTCAGGAGGTAAACATGTGGTTAGACTTCAGCACTGGACAGCTCCACAACTAAAACAGACAGTTGCATTATGGAGCTGTCCGGTGCTGAAGCAGCTGCCATCTTCAAGTCTTTCACAGTTTGCACAAACTTTTCTTCAATTTAAGCTGTGCAAAAACACCAAAACAGTGGCGTCGTGCTGTGAGTTGGGCAGGCAGCCAGTCCCCCACTATATCCACTCAGTCACTCCATTTCCACAACCAAAATCTGTCTGAATCATGCAGTGAAGCCTCATCTCTGTGTCTGTGAATGGGAAAACCAGCCGGCCCAGTGGAGCCATCACCCAGAGAGTGGAGATGGGCTTTATGAATGAATCTACCAAAGGAGGTTGTACAGTCCCCGGCCTGACTGTCACCTGGTCTTTAACTGTCCCCCTGAGCAGCGTCTGACAGGACCACAGCAAAGCAGCTCCCATATGTCATGCATCAACCATTGTGTGTAATGAAGAATATAACGAATTGCATAACCACCTTAGTGTGTATGTGCGTCCTTGCGTGCGTGCGTGCGTGCGTGCGTGTATGCATGCATGCGTGTGTATGTGTGTGTGTGTGTGTATGTGTATGTGTGTGTGTGTGTGTGAGGAGAGAGAGAGAGCACATGTACCCAATTCACATATCCTACACCAGCTCCGTGTCTTGTACTGCACCACTGCACAAGAAGAGCCACGGCGGCTGAGCGAAACCAGAGCGTGAAAAAACGGGCAATAAACAACCACCGGGCCTGTGCGAAGGAGCAGTGCACACTCACACACACACACACACACACACACACACACACACACACACGCAGGAAGATCAATCTTTAAATAACCGAGGATGTGATGATGACACTCAGCAGCATCATAGCCGACGTGCATGAATTGCAAGCCCGATGCCTACTATGGTCCATGCCAAGTGAAACTGCCGCAGCGTCTCTACATTTTTACTCAACGTTGGCATCAACACAAATATTCCGTGATGTGAGCTTTTCACGCTGCTGCACAAATATGATTTTGTAGCATTCATCGACGATGATTGGTTTCTTGGCAGCATCAGTTCAGTTGGTGCAGTGAGAGCGGCATGAACGCTACCGCACCGAGCATCAAGCCTAAACGTCCTGTGATGCCTGATTTCTTATTCAATCAGCATTTAACCGGATAGTATGACATTCCCATACCTTTCTGCCTGGTTGATGTCGCGTTGTCAAGTGAAGGGGTGGGCTCGGCTTTCTATTTTGTCGGTGATAATGAGCAGATCGTTGTTTTTCTTCGGTCCAGGATGCCTCTTGTGTTTCCACAGCCTGTATCCACGAGTTTTCACGTTACTGGGACGGATCCCAGCGGGTAAATTGTGTTATCAATAACCGGGGACCCAAGCAACGTGAGGCGCGCTGGGTTTTTGGGGGGAGGGAGCTGTCTCCTTCCCAGTGCTGAATTGACGTCACGGAAATGCGAGTTGCACCGCAAGGGGGCGCCACTACCATCAGCATCACCTCTTTGCACACACACACACACACACACACGCACACACACACGCACACACACAATCTCGGAACTATTCTCAGTTTTACATCAACACATCCATCATTTCCATTCGCAAAATGTGTCATTAATGGCGCACGTCATTCACGGATTTCTGTGTTTGAACTTCACTCGGACATGTCCCAGATCTGATGCTGATGCTGCTGATGTGTCCTTGAGCAAGACACACTGAACCCCCACCTCCTCCAGGGATGCTGGTGTGTGGCGCTGACCATGCGCTCTGGCCTCCCTGATGAGGAGAGACGCACAGCATCATCATCTTTACTTATCAACAAATAAGATCCCAGTTTAGATTTAGTCAGAGGGCGAAAACACGTGGAAATAACAATAACAACAACAATTGTACATTTAATATACTCAACACAACTTAATTTGCTTTACAACAATAAAATACAAAATGAAAAAAAACCCATCATACCTAAATAGAAGATGGTTCAATAAAATACAAAACTCTATAGAAATGAAACAATATACCAGCATAAACCAGCTATAAAATACACTTACATGCTACTTGGAAGCCTAAAAAGAGAAGTTTATGGTTTATTTTAAAGCTGTCTGCTGAGTCTGATGCTCTCTGGGAAGCTATTATAGAGGCAAGGACTACTGACACAGAAAGCAGCATCAGTGTACATCACAGCTCTGCTCTGAACATTAAATAAATCAGATAAAACAGAGTTAGAGAACTTAAGGAGGATCATATATAACCATGTCAGATAAATAAACAGAAGTGAATCCATTAAGAGATTTTAAATGCAAAATCTTAAAATGAATTCTGAAATAAATAAGGGGCCAATGAAAAGCCTCTGTGTGTTTTGCATTTAGTTCTGATCTGCATTTTGTATCATCTAGAGTAGGAGTCTCGAGCATACACCCCCCGGCCAAAACTAACCCACCAGAGGATCCAAATAGGCCCGTGAGAAGAATTTACAAAGTGTGAAAATTACATAAAAGATTAACTGCAATTTGCCACAACTTTTATGGGGGTTTTTTTGTTGTTAAAATTTTACACATTTACAAGACAGAGGAGATAGCTTAACTTCTTTCTTCCTTCTTTCATTCCCAAATCTGGAAATGCATGTAAATTGATAATAATTTCTAGATTGTGGTTTAATCATAAACTGAAATACTGTATTTTCCAGTTCCAGATAAACTGCAACTAAATGTTTTTCCCTTTGTAGATCCACTTCCACTGTGATCTGTAATGCACATGCAAATGATAAACTGAGGCATAATATTGTTGAAATGATTCTTCTTAAGAAATTTCAGGTTCATAAAGTGTTTTGTAAAAGGATAGTTCATTAAATGTTAACATTTTCATAATTTACTTGCTCACCTCTGAGACAAGGGGGAAATTTTTGAGTTGTCGTTATTATCATGCTGTTATTTTATTTGAAATGTGGCTGTATGTGACCCCTGATGTAGAGTTTGTTTGAAGAGTTTTAAGAGGTCTGAGATCAGGGTATTACAATAGTGTAAAGATAATACTCATCGTGTGGATGTCAAATAATAATAATGCTAATAATAATAATAATGCTAATAATAATAATAATAATAATAATAATAATAATAATAATAATAATAATAATAATAATAATAGTTGTTATTGTTGTTGTTGTTGTTGTTGTTGTAAACCTCCTGTGTTATTTTCATCCATCAAAACTCTAACAACAACAAATAGCTGGTGCCTGTTTGCCTCGGTTGTGGGTGCAATGGCGCGCTGCGACCTGAAGAGGGAAGCACCTCAGTTTGGTTCACCGTGTTTCTCCACTGTAGAAGAAGAACTCCGCCATGTTTGTCCCTCAGAGCTGCCGTAGTCCGTGCGGCGGGACTGACTTGAAGTAGGAAACTGATGAATGTGTCACAACAACCGAGCATGAGCTTCTAGTTTGTTTATTGGCAACACGGCGAACTAGAAGTGACCTTACTGTACAGGACACACTACAGAGTAACGTCCACAACAAGAGGTTAGTGTCGAAGTAACTAGCAGCTCATTCAGTAGCTAACTAAACGAGCTACAGCAGGCTAGCTAGCTAACTTTAACCCGTAGCGTTACTTCAACAGTTAGTACTTGTCGTTTAGTATTTAACTAAACGAGCGTTTAGTAGTAGTTAGATTTGTAGTTAACTAAACAAAGTAAAGAGGGCCACCTAGCTAACGTTAACGGTTAGCGTTACCTCATCAGTTTGTAGTTCTCGTTTAGTAGTTAAAGTCTGTAGCTGTCACTGTGTTTAATGCTGAGCTGTAAACATGACCTCCACTCTTCTGTGTGTAACGGACCCATGTTGTGTGTCCACGGGGTGTCGTGGCAGGTGTGACCGTGGGTAAGGATGTGTTCCCTGGCTCTGTTCCCCCCGCCGCTGCCCTCCGGACAGACCACTCTGTGCGAGGCCAACAACGAGCTGCTGTTTGGGAGCAGCACTGAAGACCGACTGAAACAGGTCTGATTCAGAGCTGCTGTGATTATCGTACAAGACAAGACTGGTGATGATAGTCGACAACTGAATTTGTTAGTGACTATTTTTGTTGTCGGCTATTGTCTGCACTACTACTACTTCAAAAGATTACATTAAATACATGCATCTATACGGAGGCTAGTTGAAGTCCATCATGTTGTATTTTCTGCAGGACTCCAGCCCCCTCAGTCTGCACTTCCCCAGAGAGTCTCTGAAGCTCCACAGTCGCACAGAAAGCAGCAGTAAGGCAGCCTTCCTGGACCACTCAGAAACACTGTGGATGAGGAGTGCAGCAGCCTGGTAGGAAACATCTAATTAAAGCATGCAGTGACAGACTGTTTACACTCAACAGCAAGTTTAAACTAGTACTGTCCAAAACCTCAACAGCCCTGCTATGAATCGTCCCCTTGTTGAGTTTCGGGTTTCACTTTTATTTGAAACAGTTTCTTTTGCTGATACAACTTTATGACCAGTTTGTATAAAGAAGTATGTGGTGCTGCTGAACAGTTTTTAATCTTGACTAGACACCACTCAACATAGTGCTGTGTATGTTATCAGACAGTATTTTTGTTGAATAACAAACCTAAAACATTGCCATAGGATTCAGTGCAGGACTGTCATGTTGGACTAAACTTTTACTGAGTGTGTCTAATACACTAGAAATTAACTGTAATATAACTTAATACAATAAGAATATTCAGTTGGACAGCCTGTTAACTTGTCAGTGCTGTCTGATGAACAAACAATATTTTAAATACTACCTCAAAAGTATCCTCTGCTTTTCTGTACTCCAGTTACTTACATGTCACTATGTGCAACAAGTAGATATCGGCTAATTTATAACTTTATCTCAAGATGTTCTTATTACACAATAGAAAACTTTTGTTACTGTGAGACCTTGATCTCTAATAATCTCGTCATATAAAGTGTGGTTCAACTTTTCAGTGTAAGGGTTTGATCGTTCAGCCAAATCAATTTAGGAGCATTTATTTACTTTGTCATGATTGTGTTTATATTTAGTTGTAAAAATAACTGAGATGATGTGATGAATATCCAGGGATGTTTTAACCTGTAGTTAATACAGGTTAAAACATCCCTGTAGTTTATGTTGCTGTAAAACAGCTTTGAATTCACAAAAAAAACAAATGAAGCTGCACCAGATTACACTGTACTCCTCCTTCATACTTACGCAACACACAGCAGGTGGTGTCAGTATTTTAGTAATAGATTACATCACAGTATGTCACAAAAATAATCTATCATATTGTCTCGGTCTGTTCCAGGCGGGATGGTGGTTTCACAGGTCTGCTCAATGAAATCACCAACTCTCATACAGAAGGTAAGTGAGGCACCAGAATCTAAATCTCATGGACTCCTGTGGCTGTAGACCACAGTAACTCTCCTGTAACTCCCTGCTGTTGCAGTCCCTAAATCACTGGCAGTGAGTTCTGGTTGTATCCTGGCGTTGCTTCGATGGATCTCCTCCTTTCACGGCTCCTTGTTTCCTCATCTCACAGTAAGTGGTGTCTGCTGGTTGAATATACAGATGACCACAAAAACACTCCTCGATTTCAAAACTTAAATAAATATTATTACAATATTGGTCGCTACACGTATTTATGTGGTATTATCATAGACACTTGAGGGTAGTGGAGGCACATACACTTTATTTGTTTGAAACCCAGGAGTGTTTCTGTGGTCACTCTCTGTTACACTTGATTGCCACAGGTTTTCTTCTATTAAACTGTGCATCACCTGGTTATTTATCTATTTTATAGTTAAGCAGTGAGGACATGATCGCTGAGTTTTCACAAGTCCTGAACTGGTAAGTACCAACAGAGTAATCTGTAGGTTACTTTTTGAATGAATGATTAAGAATATATTTGTCATGAAGGGTAAAGGACTCAAACCTTCATTTTCATTGAGAATAATATAATGATTATAGAGCTGCAATATCTAGTTGAAAAAACATACATTTTCTTCAGCTTTGATCATTTAATGACATCACTGATTACATGAATGGATAATAAAAATAATAGACATTTGAAGCTCTGCATATTTCAAATGAAAACTGTGTAATCTTTCTTTACATTAAAGTTGTAACCTGTATGTGCTTTAATCCCTCCTGCGTTCTCAGGTCTGACTGTGTGGTGCGAGCCTTTGCCTGGCATCCTCACACAGATAAATTTGCTGTTGCCCTACTCGACGACTCCATCAAGATCTACAACCCCAAAAGGTAAAAAGACATAAATGTAATAATTAAATACTAAATCTGAAGACAGTCCAGTGGTGGCAGAAGGTTAACAGTTTCTCTCTGTCATTTTAAAGTGAATTAAAATTCAACTGGTCCAGGTTTTCTCTGTTTATGGGAACAGTCCATATTTGTCCAAGTGCTTTGATGCAGCAGTGAGCCTCTGGTCTGAACCACAACAAAGCTTTGTGTCTCCACAACAGACTACAAACTAAAACCTGACAGAGAGCGGTGCTGATCTTTGACCTCTGGGTCGTTCTGTGGCGCTCTCATCACGCTCAGCCTCCCTTTGTTCTCTCTCAGCGCCACGACTCCCACACTGAAGCACCGTCTGCAGAGGAGCGTCGCAGCAGTGCAGTGGAAGCCGCTGTGTGCGTCTGCGCTCGCTGTTGGGTGTCAGAACTGTTTACTGGTCTGGCACGTGGACCCCTGCTCACTGTCCACCAGGTACGTGAAGTCAGCTGCAGCTCTGAACAACTCTGCTGGATTAGAACTTTTTTTTGTACAGAGTCGTTCGAGGATGTCACTCATTTAATAAACTAAGTGTGATTGTTGTGACAGAAAGAGGCTGTTTGTTGTGTTTATTTCAACAAACACTGTTATTACTGCAAGCTGCACAAGCTCACACTCTCATCATGTCTTCATGGGTAAATGTATTTTTATCCAAAGCTTAAATAAACAATCACTTATTTAATCAATTTGATGTATTTTGATAGTTAAATACTAGTTTGAAGCAATAGTACAAAATACAATAGAAAACACTTGAAGTTTTGGAGTTTGAAGATGAAACTTTGACATTTGATTGTTTAAAATAACTAATTTCAACCTTTATTTAGTTAATACAGTCATCAGTTTTCTTTATTGTTACACACAGAGGTTAAGTCCTGATGTCAGTGTTTTCTCCACTGGTCTAAAAGGATCTAAAGTTTGAACTAGTAGAAAACCTGAAACTCTCATTGCGACTTCACCTGAACTCTATTTGTTCTCTAATATACTGTGTTCTTTGTTCTATGTTCTATGTTCTCTCAGACCTTCTTCTGGTTGTGCTCAAGTTCTGTCCCACCCCGGTCACGCTCCCGTCACGTCCATCGCCTGGTCTCCGAGTGGATCTCTCCTCTTGTCGGCCTCCCCGATGGACACAGCAATGATGGTACGAGGCGACTGCTTTGTGTTTGAGCTGAAACTTGTTCTGCTGCTGTTTGCGTTGCTGTTAACTTGAATGTGTTTCAGGTTTGGGATGTAGCTGCAGAAAGCTGCGTACCACTGCAGCGAGTTGGAGGAGGTGGGGTCTCCTTCTTGTCCTGGTCCCCTGACGGCAGCCATGTCCTGGCCTCTACACCCTCTGCACTGTTCAGGTTCGGGAAGACATGAGAAGTTAAACAGACCTCCCTCCTCACTTCTTTTTAAAGCTTCTTAAGCACATTTCAAGTCAAAATCTCTGTCATGATTAGTGTCTGAACCCGAGCGATTGGCTACTTGCTGTTTTCTAATGGAGGCCCGTTCACCTGCCATGAATATTTATGAACATGTCAGGGATTAGTGGGATAGTCTGGAGTTTAGCAGGTATTATTATAAGATAATAAGTGGACAGAACGGTGTCACACATGAATATAAAACCATCTTTTTCTTCAGGGTTTGGGAGACCAGGATGTGGACCTGTGAGCGCTGGCCATGTGTGAAAGGCCGCTGCCAGGTGAGACCTCATCACCGTGTTTGAAGCTATTGTTCAATTAGGTGACAAAATATTTTCTGAGTCGTGTGTTTAGTGAATAATTATTGTTTGTTTTGATCAGTCTGGCTGTTGGAGTCCAGATGGGAGCCGACTTCTGTTCAGTGTCCAGGGAGAGACGGTCATCTACGCTCTGACCTTCACTGACACACCAGGTGAGCTGTCCCAGTCTTTAATACATCTATTGTAGATAACTGATTTTGCAGCTTGAGGGTTTTTCATGTAACTTTTAGCATTTATAAGCATTGAACTTTATGTGTTGAAGCATAAACAGAAGACATTATGAATGTTATTGTTGCTCAGCAGCCGCGTCTACATGCATGTCAGCGGGGCCGCAGGCGGCAGCCGTGGTGGCCGACCTATCAGAGACGACCTTTAACACACCAGATGGAGACATCATGTAAGAGCTCTTCACTAAATGGCTAATTGGTCCATCTTTGAGTTTAAGTAGAACATAAGCAGCGGTGAATACGGCCTCTGAAAAGACGCACACGCAAAAGTATTTAGAGCAATTTGGAAATATGTTCAGAGAAATGAGCAGAGAAGGGAAAGGACTGAGCTATGAATGTGATGCTCTCTGTTCCAGTTTATATCAAACATGCAGTACTGGGAAGTATGGTAGTACCTCAGTGCATTTTCAGTGGACCTTAGAGTCACTACTGTACACTCAGTAAATTTGTTGATAACGAAACGTATGTGTTTGTCAATTTTTATAGAATAAAACAACCCAACAGTCGGCATGATACTTTCTGTACTTTTTGGTGCTAATACTTCTATAATGTGTTATAAATATACTTACTATATTACTATACTATACTATAATGCAGTAATGTAGTAATATGTTGTGTGTGTGACCTGAATATTTTGTCTCCAGCTGAGTGTGTCTCTCACCTCTGTCTGTCTGTTTCCCAGCATCGGTGGAGAGATCCAGTCTTTAGCCTGGGATCCAAAAGGAGAGCGGCTCGCAGTGCTTCTCAAAGGTCTCACTTTTTCTTCTGTTCACACTCATGAACCCTGTGGAGTATTCAGGTTTTAATAACTCACCTCAGCCTCGTCCCTCCTCTCAGGTGATCCACAGGCCGCAGACAGACCTGCAATCATCGCCGTGTTCAAGACCAGAGCCAACCCCATCTTCGAACTGTTGCCTTGGTTTGTACTTTTGTGTACTTCATATACTTCATATGTGTTGTGCAGTTCACAAGTATTGTGTGTGATGCTACTGTATCTCCCTCCTGCACGTGCTGAATGTTTCTTTGTGTTTAGTGGGTTTGTTCAAGGGGAGCTGGGTGCAGAGCCGAGACTGATGCAGTTCCACCCAAGTTTCCGGCACGGAGCTCTGCTCACTGTGGTCAGTACCAAAAACAATCTCTACTTCCCTGTGTCAGTCCTAAAACATCAGTTTCCTCAAAAGAGGCTGAAAGACATCCTGAGTTAATTGTAGAAAGTTCCTGAATGTTTGCTCCTGACATTAAAGTTAGTAAAATATTTTTTAGATTTCTTTGTGCGTTTTGTGGAGTTTCAGTCAGACTGATGCACAGCATGAAGTGTCTCTGCCTCCGACTGCACAGCCAGGAAAAGGCTCCTGCTACATGATGCATGAACTGAACTCTGGTTATCACTCTGCACCAACTTCAAACCATGACCTCAGCTTGTGTTGTGCACTCAGCAGTGTTTCCCCGCCGGGGTAGGGGTAACACGAGCACTTAGCAGGGGGAACGTGAAAACATTTATCAATTAATTTCCATGATGATAAGATCCTTTTTGAGCCCATTGCCCAACACAGTTAGTCCCATCAGGATACACATATATACAGTCTATGTTAATGACAGTGGTTAAATAAAAGTAAAAAAAATGTAAATTAAAAAAATAAGTCTCAGAGTTTGATAAAGTGGAAGTGTCAGTTTTTAGCACAACTTAATGTGCATGAATTAATAATCAATTCATCCCTTTTAATGTTGGCTCGGTTGGTCTGGATATCTTTAGTTTGATTGATCACATCATTAAGAATTCTTGTTACAAACTGATTTGAAAAATTAATCAGTAGTTCTAGTCCAGATCACTTCTTATGGAGGCCGGTATGTTTGTGGTGTGTTTGGTTGACAACTATACGAGTTGGTTGCTCTCCTCTCCCCCGTCTCCATGGTGACCTTCCTCCCTCTGTTCACAGTGTTGGTCCAGTGGTAGAATCACCCACGTGCCGTTTTATTTCCTGAGCGCCGGCGTCCCCCGGTACGACCTCAGCGGCAGTCCGTCTGTGCCCCACCTGCAGGAGCGGCCGACCGACTTCACCAATCAGTCGCTCTTTACAGAACTCCTCTCCTGACCGACCGTCACACTCTGACAAGTTATCTCTGTGATCAGGAGTTGTTAATAAATGTGTAGAAAGTTGTAGAAACACTTGTCTCCTGAGTTTTTACCAAACATTGTGAGCAGATCTCCACTGCACCCTTCAGGTTTATTATCATTACACCATCACTCCAGAGCAACATTACACAATGAATCATTAAAATGTATTTTTTAATTACTATTTACTGATACCAACATCATCACTTTTCCAATTTTATATTCTGATAAATTCAACATTTGGGATTTTTGGAAGAAAAAGTAATTCTTTAAACGACTGCTTTGTTATTTTTCTACTAATATTTCAAATACAGCAACAGATGGATGCTCTGACACAGTCTCTCTGAGAGACTGATGGAGGTCCAGTTGTTGTTGGTGCACATTTTATAAAATGATGTTGACCTAAAGATAATCATCCAAGAACAATAAGTAAACTTAGACAATTGTTATGCAGCTGGTGGGGAAGTTTTCTTTGGATGTACCAGCATCTTGTGTAATAATTCTGACTATGTTGCATTATTAGAAAGAAAAATAAAATTAATTCATGTGGAACAGACTAATTACTGGGTCAGGACCTGGAACCATGGTTCAGAACTCATCTGAGAATCATCAGGTTTTAATATTTCGTCTGGATCAGAGTAATTTCTGGACAGGTGTCGGCAAACAGCCATCAACAAACTGTTACCGTTCATTTTCACTATATCCATGGCAACACTATGCTTACTGTTTACATCCATCTTGCTTGTAATCCCATTCACAAATGTGGTCTGATTTAGTTAGTTCTAGTTTTTTCTGTTGTTACAAACTTTAATAACTTTGATGTTAATTGCTGGATGTTTTCAAACTTGATATTTTTAAATTGAATTATATGTTTGCATCTGTTTTAAATAAGAGTATCACTGTGAAGAAGTCAAGCTTTTATTGCTCGGAGCAGAATCAGGCCACAGTACAGACCAGTGGTGATGTTGTGGTGCACCACTACTCTACAAAATACTTGATTCCAGTCAACAATATGTTCTTTATTTATGCCTATTAGTTCAGACAAAACAGGAGCCAACTCTGCCCAGCCCCACCCTGAAACCGCAGAACGAATACAGTACTTTGTTTGTTGGTGTTATGAGAGTCCCTCATATGAAAACACACACTTGCATCACAGTCTTTAACTTTCACACACATGCTCACACACACAGACTACACACTCACAGTCTAGAGTATCTGACCTCAAGAAATACAAGTTGAACAAAATAAAAAGGAAAAACATTTAAGCACACATGAATGGTTCTGTTGAAAGAAGAAATACATCCCCGCGCCATTTCTGTTTTTATTCAAAACTCAATTAAAAATCAACTTCAATCTTATTTCGGTTTTCCTTTTATTTTCCAATTTACATCAATTAGAAGTGTAACAAAATAAAAACAAAAAAGATCATGATCATAATAAAATTAATTAAAAAAATGTACACGCCCTCACACACACACAGACAACCCACCCTGGTGAGTGTCCTCGGAGTTCAGCTGTGGGGGGGTCGGGGGGTCTGGAGGTCTCCAAGTAGCCCCTGTGTCCCTGGTCTTAACCCGACTGCACCCCTCCTCCAGGGTGGAGTGTGAGTGTGTGGTGTGAGGCTAGTGGGAATTAGGGATGGGGAGAGGGGGGTGGGGGGGGG
>OOFC01025456.1:0-15545 GCA_900323345.1 Pseudochromis fuscus | reverse complement strand
ATCCATACAGACACCTGCTTCATATCATCTCTCATAACTGTGAGTAAAAAGGTTTTATTGTAAATTAATTGCTTGATGTAAACTTGTACTGTGTGTACATTTACTTCATATTTGAACAGAGTATATAACCAAATACTTAAATATTCACTTTAAATAAATGTTCATTTCTTAAACACTTTTGATTGTGGTAAATCCTCCATTTTTCATGATCTTCAGACTTAAATGAAGATTGAAATGTATTTATTGTGTTTATTCTTTCATCTGCTCTGGAGATGGTTTGTGTTATGTTTGCATTGTCACTGGTTTCAATGGTTTACCAGTCTGCAGGTTATGCTGCAGCTAAATGGTGAGTCTGGGATTTAAAGTAAAAAAAGAGCCGTTCTGTTTCATCTGATCAACAGGTTGAAATCTGCACATTAACAAGTGTCCAGCAGAACTTCCTGATGATTGATCAGAGGCTTCAACCTGCTGAGGTGTTTCTGATTATTTTTCCATCAATTACAAACTGATCACTTCTCATCTCGCTTGTGTGAAGTGTCTTCAGTGTTGAGGATGTGACTGCACTCTGGTCCAATCAATAATGAATCTTTTTATCTGTGGTGGTTCAGACCATTAAATGAAGCTGTGATGTGCAGGAGGTACTTACAGGAGCTCCCTGAGCACCACGGGCTCCTTTAGGTCCAGATACACCAGTAGGTCCCTGAAAAGAAGGAGCAGCACTGAGTGTTTCTATGTCCAGTTTCATTTGATCCACACATTGATACGAGGTTCAGAACTTCTGGCTCGGGTTTGTTTTCAGATCAAACACCCACCACGGGTCCAGGAGCTCCGGATGGTCCCTGAGGTCCAGGAGAACCAGCTTCTCCTTTCTGTCCGCCCTCACCGAGCTCTCCCTTGGCACCGGGCTGACCATCTGCACCCTGCACACACACAGTGATGTCAGCTGACGGTCAGTAAATGGGTTGTAGTTATTTCTTATGAACAGAAGTTTCTTTGTGAGGTTTCTTACAGGAGGTCCGGCGAAACCAGCAGGCCCAGGAGGACCCACCTCACCACGGTCACCCTGCAGAGCACAGAACAGGAAGTGGGTCAGTGCGAGCCCGGGATGAGAGGCTGGTCGCTGCTCTTTGCAATACATATATTTATATAATGAATATTTTCTTTGGGGTTATGTTTAGTCAGAAAAAACAAAACTCTCCTTTGGTTCCTCAGTGAAAAGAGAAGCTGAGGAAGATTAACATGAAGTGCACAGAAGACGAGGAACAGAGAGGAAGAAAAATGCTGATCTCAGCAGAAAAAAAGGGGCAAATAATGCGAATGCTGCTGTGTGAGGCCTGTGTTACATCATCACATTATTCATTAGTGTCAGACTGTCTCCAGTAAACGATGCTGCTCCATTAGAGATTTAGGTAAATGGACCAGATCACAGCTTGTTGTTGCATTAAGTGATTTTATAAATAATCAACATGGAGTAAATCTGCTCTTCTCTCAGTTAGTAGATGTTTTTATTAAGCTGCAGCCACATATCAGAGCAGCTGATCTACTTTTGACACCAGGACGGGCACTTACAGGAGCACCACGGGTACCAGCAGCACCAGTGGGGCCAGTAGGTCCAGTCTCACCCTGGATACAAGAGAAACAAGACAGTAAGACTCCAAAACTAAACCAGACCCTGGTTCATCCCTTTAACAATCCAAAGTGCAACACTGTCATTCTGACCTTAGCACCGTTGGGTCCAGATGGGCCAGGAGGACCAATGGGACCAGTCAAACCCTGAGGAAGAAAAGAGCATGGATGAAGGAAACACCTCAGGGAGAATGAAACAAAAGTGACTTATTGTGAACTCACTCTGGCACCATCTTTTCCAGGAGCACCCTCAGGTCCCTTCTGTCCGTTGTCACCCTGTTGGACAAAGAGGACGTCTGTGTTTGAACTGTGTATGAAACTTTAAGATGTGAACTAATCCACAACATCAAAGTAAAACTGCTCCTTGAAGAGTCTGTTACTCACTCTGTCTCCCTTAGGTCCAGGGATGCCACCAGTTCCTCTCTCTCCGGGCATACCCTGCAGGCCTGGGGGTCCCTGGGGTCCAGCAGCACCAGCTGGTCCAATGGCTCCCTGAGGACAAAACAGAGAAGTCAAAATGGATTACATGAGGAAATCCTGAGTCCTCTCAACTGAGCCTGAGCGTGAACCTGCTGCTGGTTCTCCTACTGACAGTTTCATCTTTTATGTTCAACAACAGGCTGATACTTTGGGGAATAACGTTAGCCAGTTAGCTTACAGCTAAACAACACTGATCAGTGGTAACTACTACTACATCACTGCAAAACATCTTGTTTGTTTAATCCTGTAAAATGTGTAAAAACCATCCGGTGTAGTTCACATGTGACCACTGCTTGGACCACAACTATCAGAAATCTGTTGTGGTCTCAGAATTTATACAATTAGCTTTTTATCCTCACAAATACATGGTTGCATGTTATGTATTGACACTGATGATATGAAGATGTTCTGGTTTTCCCACCATAAATGGTCCACACTGTGTCTGCAGCTGCACATGTAACACCATGAATAATTAAAACACCTGCAGAGGAGCTGCTGTTGCTCTGCCTGGTGAAGCAGGAATTCATTTGCCTGTAAAACACAGTTAATTTGAAAGGCAATGGATGAATCCTCCACTGACCTTGGGTCCGTCACTTCCAGGTGTTCCCGGAAGTCCACGAGGTCCCTGAAGACCCTGAGCTCCAGCACCACCTCTCTCACCAGGGAAACCACGCTCGCCCTGTGGACGGACAGAGACAGAGGATGAAGGACGGGGACAGAAACTCAAGGTCTTTCACATGCATGGACCACATATGTACATAAACTAAGATGCAAAAACTCACTCTAGGTCCAACAGCACCAGGAGCTCCACCCTCTCCAGGAACACCCTGCAGACAGAACACACAGTTTATTATTATTGGATTAATTTACCTGCAAATATCCAAAACTCCTGCTCAGCTGTTCTTACTAATCCCAGCATGAATCATCAATACATTTATTTTCACAACTAAATGTAACTTCAGTCCATAATGTTGCAAAGTGTTGATCTGCTTCATCAGACTTGAAAACTTGGAGGTTTTTTTATTATTATTATTCCCAAATATAACAATATACTTTCATCATCAAATACACCACCTTCATCATCTTACATCAGATGCTGCTACTGCTCGTCTTTTACCTTCTTTACTATATTTTACACATCACTCCGTCCACTCAGATCCCTCAGTAATGTATATTACACATTGTTATACAGGTGATGTGATACTGGCTGGAGGACAAAGTAAAAGACCTGCAGGTGTAAATGATCAGTTGGACACTGAATCAACACTCACCTGGTCTCCGGGTTTTCCACCCTCTCCTGGGGCACCAGCTGGTCCAGGAAGACCCTGTCCAGCAACAGCACAGAGGTTATGAAACTGTAAATACATACTACACACAAGTCTGTAAGTATGAATCTGAGGAGACTGTCTGATCTTAGTCACTGCTCCCAGATGCTCGTCTTTATGGATGTGACATTGTAAGTGTAATATTTCGTTTTTTTGGTGAGAAAATCATCTCACCTGGAAACCAGAAGGTCCAGGCTGTCCCTGCTCTCCTCTCTCTCCAGCAGGTCCCTAATTTGACAAACGCAGCTGATCAGTCAAGAGTAAAGCGCTGGCAGACTGTCAGCTGAGTGGAAGACACGTCTCACAGGCTGTAATTATGCTGAGCTACTCACAGCAGGGCCGGGAGGTCCAGCAGCACCAGTCTCACCATCTTTTCCAGACAGACCCTGATGAGAGAGGAAAACTTCAGTTATGAAACGTCTGCAGACAGAAAGTGATGAAACCCACTGTGAGAACAAGTACTCACTCTCAGACCAGGACGACCCACAAGACCCTTCTCTCCTGGTTTTCCAGGTTCACCCTGTTGAAAAGAAATCACATGAAGTCATCTGCACAAACAGTTATCAACAGTTTGGCTGCACAGGGGTGGTGACGTGGATGTATGCAGCAGAGCAGTGTCTACAAAGATGCATTTTATCATGTGTGTATTAAAACCTGCACACACGTACATTGGCTCCCTTTGGTCCAGGGAATCCCATCACTCCTGGCTGTCCGCGGGCTCCCTGAGGACCGGGTGGGCCGGGGCGACCGTCCTCACCAGCAGCTCCCTGTCAGCACAGGTTCAATGAAACATCACAGATCCACACAGAGACAGGGACATACAACCTGCGTCCTCTCATCATGAGTTTCTACTGTATGTTGGTGTGTATGTATAAGGACTGTTCATGCAAAGATTCTTGGGTTTATGTCTGACTTTCTGTTCTGTTGTAATCACAGAAATATCTCAGAACAGGGTAAATGAAGCCCTGTGGTTACTGAGTCCTGACATGTACAGCAGCATGTCACATTTAAGGTGCTAAAGGTTAACAGTGTTGCTTGGAGGGGTCAGTAAGTCTAATCATGAAACTATATCTCAGAATCCCATTTACTGAACTTTCTGTGAGTTCATTTCTCTGTTATAGTTTAAATTGTTGAGCCAGCATATAATAATAACAAATTAAATTTTCACAGGTATGATAGGAGGTCATGTCTAAGGATCAACACTGTACTCACAGCGGGTCCAACTTTGCCTTGAGGCCCAGCATCTCCGGGACGACCAGTAAGACCCTAAAAGAGGAGGAAGAGACATTTAAGAGGTCGTCAGCATCATTCAGGAAGTGGAACAGATAAAATGAAATCAGCCATCAATCACACTGAATATCCCTCAGGAAGACTACAAGTGAGCAACACTCCCTGACTGATCCTGGGTTTTTAAACAAGTAAAGATGCAGGACTCACTCTGGCTCCAGGTAGTCCAGACTCTCCAGTACGTCCAGGATCTCCAGTAGCACCTTTAGGCCCAGCAGCACCAGGAACACCACGGTCACCGGGGGCGCCCTGAAGAAGATAAGACCAGAGGAGGCAGCTTTAACATCAGTTACACATTAATCAGCTGGTGTGACGTGTTGTCTGTTCCCAGTGTCTGTGCTGAAATCAGTTTCTGTGGGACCCACCTTAGCACCAGCAAGACCATCCTGACCGGGGAAACCACGGTTACCAGGAGCTCCCTGCAAAGATGCACAGAAGGAGAGAGAAGTTTGATCAGACCTTGCATGAAATAACCTGTAATACATAAGTTATTGTTAAAACATGTCCTATAGCATGTGGAGCTCATCCTAAATACTTACTCTCTCTCCTGGAGGTCCGAGGGGTCCAGCAGCTCCAGGCTCTCCCCGGGCGCCTCTCTTTCCTTCTTCTCCTGCAGGGCCAGGGGCACCTTGGGGACCAGCAGGGCCCTGGAGACAGTGAGATAACTCAGTAAAACTGCTCTATGGTCTATATTGTGACATATGAAATAAGGTCAAGACCAAGCAACTCACAAGCTCTCCCTTGGGTCCAGCTTCACCTTTGAATCCAGGAAGACCAGGGTCTCCCTAAACATGGCAGGAGAAGGAGACAACACAATCAATAATCACAAAATGGACAAATGTTGAGGTTTCATGAAGTTTCACATTGACTCACAGACTGTCCTTTGGGCCCCAGAGGTCCAGTAGCTCCCTGTGGTCCAGGTGGGCCACGAGGACCGGGGAATCCAGGAGCTCCAGCAATACCAGAAGCACCCTACATGAGAAAGAAACAATCAGAGATCAGAGTAAAGCACTGAAATACAATGTAGCAAAAGGTAGTAGAAGACTTTGATGAAGATACTTACAGCAGATCCTTTAGCTCCAGGGATACCATCAGTACCAGGGTTACCCTACACACACAGAGAGTAACAAGTGTTACAGTCCAGTCAACAATGAAGGGAGATACTGTGGTCGGAGTAAACCACAGTCTGGATAATCACAATAAGTAGGAAAACAAACCGATGCTCCAGCAGGTCCGGGAGATCCTGGAGTACCAGCCTCTCCACGGGGTCCCTGTGCTCCTTCAGATCCACGTGCACCAGTGGGACCAGCTTCTCCCTGACAGGACACAATCAAATCCCCATTAACTTGGAGAGGAGCACATTTGTTCCTCATTTCATTCCCAGCAAATGCAGCATCTGCAGCTCCACAGCTGAGCATCATGCTGTCCTGCACCTGTCGCCTTCATTACAATACAGACTGTTCCCATATGCACCGCAGTGTAATTACCCGTCTGTGTCTGAATTATACACTTTCAGTCTAAGGAGGTCAGCTAAATATGAAAAGAGTCTGAAAGCATCTTTTTTCCACCCTGACAAGAACATTGCAAAGTAGTTTACAGAGTATTGAACTGAAGCTCAACCACAGGAACCATTAAAGGAGATTTTAACTGATGTAACCCGACTGAACAAAACCTGATGAACTCTCACAAGGTTTTTATGGCTTTATTTTAATACACTAGGTCTGCTACAGGACTTTCTTCATTAACGATGGTGTGATCTGTACAAACCTTGGCTCCTGGGGATCCTGGGAAACCGGGAGCTCCAGCAGGACCAACAGGTCCCTGAAGAAGCAACAAAAAAATCAGGTTACAGCTGGTGTCTGATCCCCATCACTACTGATGTAACAAAAACATAAAAGAAGATTTAACTGAGCACAAAGAGAGGACTGTGATACTTACAGGAGGACCAGCTGGACCGGGCAGGCCATCATTTCCACGGGCACCCTGAGGAGCACAAAGACGGGAGAGTCAGCTCAGTGCATCATCACAAAGACACCGAGGAGTTAGGATCTACTGCAGAGTTGTAACAAAACTGGAGACATCATTCTGCTAAATACACTGAAGCTGTTACTCACTGCAGATCCAGCAGCTCCAGGACGTCCCCTCTCACCTGGAAGACCACGTGGGCCCTACAACACAACAGGAAGTACAAGTAAGTCACAAAGAAACACCAAGAAGCTGAGTAAAAATCAGTGTTATGCTTCAGTAGGAACTCACCATGGGTCCAGGAGCACCGTTCTCTCCAGCAGCACCACCCTCACCCTGACAGGAGCAGAGGTCCCAACAATTAGAAGAAGTAAAACCTGGAGAACTTAACATGATATCATCACGTTAGATGATCTTACCTTAGCTCCTGCAGCACCGGTCTCTCCCTTAGCTCCATCCAGACCAGGATGACCCTGCAAAGAACCACAACAGGACCCATCAGGACTCACACTTCAGTCAGTGATCAGCTGCACTTCTGTAGCAGTGGATGTTCAGACACTCACTCTGTGTCCTTTGATTCCAGGAAGTCCAGGAGTTCCCGGGAATCCACGAGCTCCCTGAAATGAAAATAGTCCAAAGTTTAAAAATGGTGTAATCCTGAAGTTAATCATCACTATTTAAGAATGAAACAGGATTATTAATTGATAACATCTCTCTGACCTGAGGCCCTGCAGGTCCACGCTCACCAGCTTTGCCAGGTTTTCCAGCTTCACCCTAGAAACAGACACAAGAGAAAAGTTTTGCAGCTGCATGATGAGATGTTGCTGTCCTGCACTGCACTGCACTGGGAGGCTGCTGTGTATGGTAGGAGGTGGGAGACAGCGCCCCCGGGTGGACACAGAGCATATTATAAAAAGTGCATGAAAATGGTGGAACACTGAGACTGAACATCAACGTAAAATAAAAGTGAGGACAGAATCCAAAATAATTTTATTGTGTGAGGAAAACTTATTAAATAGTTGTGGATAAGCCTTTGACTGTGGTTTATTGTGGACTTATTGCTTCATGCTTGTATTTTACTGTGCAGTGAACTTCATATGAAAACAAAGCCTGAACACCTACATCACTTCCTGGTTTTCCAGAAGGTCCAGGTGGTCCACGAGGTCCCATTGGTCCCTGTGATGAAGCAGAGCGAGACACATCGTTAGTCTTACAGTTCAAAACTCATAATGAATGTACGGTGAGTATAGTACAAACAGTCTGAGAACAGATACACAGATGCATTGTGGGATTGACATCAGTACTTACAGCTGGGCCGGGCTCTCCAGCCTCTCCAGGACCACCTTGGAATCCCTGAGGACCCTATTGGTGCAAATGACAGAGAAGCATTAGGATCAATTCATTTATATCAGCAAGTGTAATTGTTACATTTGCTGTTTGAAATTCAAAACCAAGCATCGAGCAGTGCTGGTATAAATATACTTACAGGAGCTCCAGAAGGTCCAGGGGGACCACGAGGACCCATAGGACCCTGCAAAAGACACACAAAACATTCATCTGTAAACATTTATTACCACGTGACATCACTGTGTGGCAAATGAAACAAAATGATTCTGTGAATAAAAAGTTCAAAGCTGAGTGAAGGTGAATTTAAACAATATTCAATTTCCAGTTTAGAAAATAAAATAACAACTAAAAACAAAATATCCCATAAAGTTCACTTGTCAAGAGTTTTTTTTGTAATTATGACATTTTTTTTATAATATTGTTTGTAAATCATATTTCAATGTGACTCATAATCAAACATATTTAAATTTCACTTCAGCAAGAATGAACTAAAAAAAAGCCAAATGAAGCAGTGTTGGAATAAAACCACTGAGCCACAAGGGGGCAGCACAGCTTTCCTCTCAGTGTTTGTTTCACTGCTTCTTTCCAGCAGGAGCTCAGAGACTGAATCATCTTTTGTCAGATGAACAGTGTTTGTGCTGAAAACCTCCACGTACAGTCCACCCAACACAGCAGCTCTTACCATTGGTCCCTGCATCACACCCATCTGAGCACCTCCGGCCTTCTCATCAAAACCTCCAGCCATCTGAGCAGCAAAGTTCTGGGAACACACAATCAACACAGTGAATGGAGATGATCCTGCCTGAGCTAAAGAGGTCACAGTCGTCCATTTGAATAAAGCTTCAGAGCCATAAACGATACATATGTCTGGGAAATGTGCACCAGCCTCATACACACACCTTCATATTTCTAAATCAGGTGACCTGTGTGTTTGTGTGTTCACCCGTTTGTGTGTTCATGTCTCTCCTGCTTCCTTACTTTATAACACAAGACATGACTTAGTGGAGTCATGTAGGTCTGTTGTCATGTCTGGATCAATATGTTCAGACATTATTTTCATTCTTTCTGGTCAAAGATTCAGTGATTGAAAACACACTGATATCAGCTGTGAGTCACATTTTCCTCCATGTGAGCTCCATCATTATTCCTCCATCTTCCTGTTTTACATTTCACCGCTGCACCGTGTGATGTGAAGGTAATGATGTAACACCAGGACACAGACCTGAACCAGGCTGTTCATCCAGGTTTTACAGCAGTGTCCTTAGACTCACCCCTCCAAGCCCTGGTGGTCCAGGTGGTCCAGGTGGTCCAGCGGGTCCGGGGTTTCCAGGGGTGCCAGGCTCACCATCTCTTCCTCGAGGTCCAGGATTTCCCTGGGGAAAAGAGAGAAGGGTGTTTTCTCTGAGGTACTGAAACAATTGAAGAAGATTTCAGGAGATAAACACTAAAGGACAAAACCATCATCTGTGGAGCTGCATGTTAACTCAGTACTTTAAATTATACACAGAATTATTTCCCTTGTCTTTCTGTGATACATATACACAGCTGTTTGTCTGATTCTCAGTGGAGACATTCAGATTTAGATTGTCGGGGTCTGATCAGTTCTGTAGTTGTACCACAGCATTAACACAAATATGAATAGATTAGTGGAGGACAGGTTTGTGGACAGTGTGTTGTCTCTTACCTTATCTCCCTTAGCACCAGCTTCTCCACGTGCTCCCTGCTCCCCTGGGGGGCCCTGCAAAAACAAACATATGTGTCTCAACATTTACACACTGGTTAAAGAAAGTAATGTTGTGTAGCAATACAAACTATTTTCATGCACAAATGTAGAATAAATATTTGTTACTTAGTATTTTTAATCATCTGAATGAATCGATCTGAATAAAATGAATGAAAGGTTTACCATGGGGCCTGGTGGTCCTTTTGGTCCTACGACCTGCACAGTAAAAAAAATCTGTTAATGACTTAAACTTATAGAACATTCCAGCTTTGATGGAGGTGGACACCAGCTCAAAACAAATGTGACGAGCATTTCGTTTGACAGGAAAAGTTTTTGTAAAAACATCACCTCCTCTTAACCTCTGATTTGACCGACTTTTTTCACCTGACATGTGCACCGGCTGCAAAGCTGATGAGAAGATCTAAGAGGATTTGATTGGGTTCATTATGTCCCAGGAATGTCTGAGACGTTGAGTTTAGCCTGTTAACAGTGAGAACCTGCCGAGTTTCTTCAAAGAAACGTGTTGATCACTCAGGGGGAAGTGGCTCCATGAATAATACCAAGATAAACATGTTGAAAATGTCAGAAACATTTAGCAAAGCTGCAGAAATCTGAGCTTTGCGTGGGTGATTGTGGATGTTTGATGGGTCGAGTTTCTTCTGTACATCAAAAGGTTTGTTTGGTTTGTGAGTGTCGATGAGGGTTCATACTTACATCTGCAATATCTCCTGGTTCTCCTTTCTGGCCCTGATCGATAACAGAGAGAAGTGATGTGAGTCATGTGACAGGTTCTCTGGAAAAGTGTGATAACATTGTTTGTTGTGTCCACTGTCTCATCACCCAGTGTCTCACCTTAGCACCAATTGTCTCTGATGTTGCAGATGGAGGGAGGTGGGAAGAGGAAGAAGAAGATCATTAAAAGTGATAAAACTCAAAGTGAAACATTTCAAAGACAGTGTTGATTTTTGAAAGTCTAGTCTGTGATTGGTAGGAGAGGAGACCTGCAGGGAGACCTCAGGATGCTAAAGTGATCAAACAGCAATTTACCAAACCCAAAAGGTAAATGACCCATCCAGGTTATATTAATGATGCGAGAGATGAAGCAGAAGCAAGCGTGGACTAAACGCTGAAGGTTTAGATCCGATCATTAAAGCAAAATGTAAGTAGAAAGCACAGATTAGCTTATTTAATAAAGCATGGCAACCACTCCCAGTGCTATCTGCAAAGTTGTGTATTTTATGAAACAACTTAGAGAGACATTGCTGAGCAAGAAATGACAAGTCAGCATTATTTAAGTAACTCTCTGTTTGACTAATTGTATTTGATGCTTCTGAAGACATCACAGGAACTTCAAACTTTAACAGATGCATCTACAAAGTCTTCACATGAAAGCTTGGAGAAATTTATTTTTGTAGAAGAATGTGTCATGGTGATGATTGTGGTTGTGGTTCAGGTCTGAGCTGGTGTAGGTGAAGAGCAGACAGCACAGGTCAGGATCTAAACCTCAGGTTCTCTGGGAGCGTTACATCCTGACAATCCTGCCTCCATAAGACACATGAAGAGGCTCACTTTGGACCAGGGAACATCAGATGCTGATGAGGCACTAAATCACACAATCTTTTGGAGGAGCCAGAAGTATGAAAATTACACCTCTAATCACCACCTGATCGAGCAGAGAATTTGGATCTAGCAGCAGTTCCCCGTTCAAAAGTGTTCGCCAGGAAGGAGATAAATGCAAGCTAAGAAGAGTAATTTATTTATGTGTATTTGAATAAATAAATTACAACCAATGGGGGCACTGGCATCAGCAGGGCAGATGGGACAGCACTCTCCGGATGGGATGATAGGGTTGGCACACTCTTTGATCTCCTCGCAGATTATCTCATCACACAGAACCGCTCCGCTGTCGCACACACAGATGCGACACGGCTCTGGCTTCCACACATCCTTATCATTATACTGCTGGCCATCCTGGATGCAGCCGCCTGCCTCCTCTGTGGTGACCAGCAGGGGGCGCGAGGCAGGTGGAGGGAGAGGAGCGAAGGGAGCATTAGACAGGGAGAGGTGATATATTATTAATACAACGTTGTGAGTTGGTATAATAGATGTTAAAAAAAATGGGGATTAGAGGATGTAAGGGGTCAAAGGGCAAAGCGAGGAGGTGGGAGGAGTAATGGCAGAGGAGGAGGGGTTAGTGAGTCGGGGGGCGGGGCATAAAAGGAAGAAGCAGGGAGAAGGTTATCAAGTGTCAAACAAAAACACTTCTCAAAGGTGAGCAGTGGTGGGTAACAAAAACAGGATCACACAAAAGTGAAGTTATTTAATGGTTTTAACCACTGGGAAGACTGGTTCCTTTGATGCTGGCAAACACCTAAAAATACACTGTTGCAAATCAGTAGCTGTGGAACAAGTTTTTAAATGTAACTTAAATATAAAACTATCAGGTGAATAAAAATGCTTGAAGTTGTCATACAGTGAATTTTACAGCAAATGTAAAGTCAACACGAGCCACAGTTAATGGTTGTGTCCAAAGCCCCAGTTGAGGTATTTCACGTCACTGGCTGAGTATATTTAACCTGCAGGCCTGCTCGGCTGCTCCGATGAATGAACCTCTCTTATAGGGATACTGTGCCCAATTGACAAGCTGCTGCCTTAAGTAAACAGAGGGTCCCTCTAAATTTCTCCATCTGGATCCCATAGCTGTGCTAAGCGCCAGTGCAAACACGTCGGGGAATTAAGAGCGGCTGATTTGTTTAATGTATACAGCCTAGTGTTGGGCCTATTTGTGTATTTGTGAAAGTGACACTGAGCAAATGTAACAAAAGGGTTTTAATTCATGATCAGAAATTAGTTACCCTCTGCAGATCTATTATTACGTAAATTTTCAGATTAATTTAAAAGCTATTTAAGTAAAAATGGAAGCAATTAGACTGAAGTCCAAAGTGCTATAAATACAACTCTCTGTTCATCATCTGCTGACTTCCTGCTGAGCTCGTTGTCCTCTGTCCTGCTCCGTTCGTGCTCCCCTTTGAGCCTGCTAGTCTGGGGTCAAGCACTGTCTGACCCTGTCACTTCACATCATGAATATCCTGAGACTGCTCCAGCCAAACCCTGCGGGTGTCGTTTATTTTACGAGGTTTAAAAAAAACAATTAAACTCACTTTTAATCTGCCCATAGTGGACAAGTGTTCCTGCAGGATTGTGGACGGTAAACACAAAGAGACGCTCTGTGAACCTTAGTTTGTGTTGAAAACTAGCACTGCAGTGAGCTGTTGGACTGAGGTGAGGACAAACAGACACTTGTTCACCTGGTCCTCCATCCCACACAGATGCACCTTGACAGCCTCACCTATCCCACTCAGAGAAATGCACAGGCTTCCTCTGACAGCCTGTTTGACAGAGTGAACTCACAGCATCAGAAATAATTACAAACTACTACTTTGTAAATGCAAAATATCTGCCAGTATCAAAAAAATCAAAAACTGCAGGTCAAGATTTTTGGAAACAGAAACAGTCGTCAATGTGAGTAAAAAGTAAGAAAAACGGTTCAACTTACGGTCATCCTCTTCTTGACATCTGACCACGGATAGTAAAACAACCTGGGATGCTACAAGTAGCAGAACAGTCCTTGAGTCCACAAAGCTGAACATGTCTAAATATTAGACATGCAGGAGCTCGGGTGAGAAGTGAAGGGACGGTGGAGACCAGTCGTTCAGTCAGAGGTGTGTTAAGTGTGTGTTCCCAGAGACTTATGGCACCATGCAGTCAACCCTCCAAAATCTAAGTGGAATCCAACGCGGGGCCCAGCTGGCACTCTGCACCCACCGCGTCAGGGCAAGTACCGCGGTTTTATGTCCACTGTGCCTTGTATGGATCTTCGTATATTCCAAAATACCAGTCCTTCCCCCAGACCCCCTGTCAGGCTGAAACCTGAACCTCATCTCCCTCCCCTCAATCCAGCAGCATCTACTCTCCCAGGGATTTTTTTTTAACCCAAGCCCTCCTTCCTCCCTTGACCTGCTTGGCCTGGCCTGGTCAAGAGATGCACCTTCACTTTCTCATTATGAAGGAGCAGAGCACAGGTCAAGCTCGGACCCAACTATTGTGTCAGCGAATTAGAAAATCCCAAAGCTGACGCACAAGTAACAACAACAAAAACTTCTAAGGATACATATCTAGTTCATGTTCTGCTCCTTAATCACCTGGGAAGTGACCACATCAAGTGTAATATCATGAGATAAACTAACTTATAGTTAAAGGTACTTGTATTTGAATCAGCAAATGAAACAAAGCTTTTCTCTAACTACTGTATTATTAAGTTGAAGCTGAATACCAGATGTATGCCAGAAAATATGCTTTATATATTATATATAATATTACAGCCCCATGTGAGGGGACACAGTAAATGTTCCTAAATGATTGAAGTACTTGCAGTTAAAGTCTGAGGTTGTGGGAACCCGGCTGTGGGTCAGCAGGGTTGTTTGTTTCGGTCTGGTCCTTTGGATTATGGATTAATCTGCAGACTTTAGACAACCTTTAAGTGTTGAGCCGACCAATCAGCAGTTATGTCACGTTCCCATTACAGTGAAACTTTCTGAGAGGCTCTGTTTGGAGACAGACAATTAACAAGAGATTGTGAGATCCAGTTAAAAAGAACAAATCCACATGGGCCTGGTCCAAAAGGAAACTGACGTTATGTTCATGTCTCTGTTTTTCACTTTGTGCAGTTTTAATTGTCCAGTAGGTTCAAGATTATTTACATCCATGGCAACATTCCTGACTAAATGGCACATATATGCCAGAATTATCTATTGTGAAGCTGAGCCGGGACCCTGATGAAGCGCCTGTGTGATCTTTATCATGTACCTCTCCAGCAGATAGGCCCAGGTGAGTGTGCTTGAAAGGGGGTCTTTGTCACGAGGAGAGGCACAGTAATTCCAGGGTCATGACCCTCTGCAGAGCCCCCCTCATTCCACATACAGGAAAGAAAGAGCTGAAACCGGCATCTTACCTCCACCAGGTCCACCAGCAGTTTGGTGCACTGCAGAAAACTGACTGGACATCAGCTCAGATCATTTCAGCAGAGTTTTCTAGTTGAACAACAAGCAGCGATGATTGTGAAGACTCCAGCGACAAAAACATTTCAGGAATTTAAACAGCCAGTTTCACAGCTGAATCAATATTCAGAGTAGGAGTACACAGCGGCATCCTGCACGGACACTGTGCTGTGTCAGGTCCAGTCATTGCTGCTGTGTCACATAAAGAGGGATGAAGGTGCAGCTCTACTTTACACACAACTAATCCACCCTGAAATTAGCAATACATGCAAGATAGTGAATCGTTAGGAAAGATCGGCTGATTACGCCACAGCAGAAGAAGAAAACTCTAATCTACATTTTCTAAAGAAATCAGTCACCTCTCATTTCATTTAACAAATATCCCGAATACAAACGCAGCAGGGAGCTGAGGAGCAATCAATTAACATTCATCAGTGCAGTATTGATGCTGCTCTCTTTCAAACGATGCTACTGTAACGTTACAGATCTGTATCAGTGTGCAGCGGGAATACTGAGTCCAGGTCAGCTCCACACATCCTTTTTCTCCGGGGCTCTGACTGTATGCTGCCTGCTGCCGTCTCCCAGCACACACAATAGGCCTCTGTGTGCACGGCCCGCGGAATGCTGCGAGATGGCAGGGCAGTGGGATAGCTGCATGGTGAGGATGGGGGTTGGTGGGTGAGGAAGGGTGTGGAAGCTCAGAGGATGAAAAAGTGGGAAGAGAGGGAGGGGGGG
>OOFC01025455.1:0-12847 GCA_900323345.1 Pseudochromis fuscus | reverse complement strand
ACAGCTGATAACGTAATAACAGACGATAACGTAATAACAGCCGATAACGTAATAACAGACGATAACGTAATAACAGCAGATAACGTAATAACAGTCGATAACGTAATAACAGCAGATAACGTAATAACAGTCAGATAACGTAATAACAGACGATAACGTAATAACAGTCGATAACGTAATAACAGCAGATAACGTAATAACAGTCGATAACGTAATAACAGACGATAACGTAATAACAGTCGATAACGTAATAACAGCAGATAACGTAATAACAGCAGATAACGTAATAACAGCAGATAACGTAATAACAGTCGATAACGTAATAACAGCAGATAACGTAATAACAGCAGATAACGTAATAACAGCCGATAACGTAATAACAGACGATAACGTAATAACAGCCGATAACGTAATAACAGTCGATAACGTAATAACAGCAGATAACGTAATAACAGCCGATAACGTAATAACAGCTGATAATGTAATAACAGACGATAACATAATAACAGCTGATAACGTAATAATTTTGCCCCTTTTGAAATGTAGTAGGCCAATAACGTAATAACTTTTGGCTAATAACAGAATAATTTATTATATTATCAGTTCAGGACTTTTATTACATTATTGGCCTATTACATTTCAAAAAGGGCAAATTTATGACATTATTAGCTGTTATTACGTTATCGGCTTTTATTACATAAACCACATGCATTACATTATTGGCTTCAACAGACCTGTCAATCAAACTAAGCACACCCCTAACCCCTCCCCTTCTTTCAGTCAAATATCTCCCTAATGATAAATGATTTTCAGACACACCACCAGATCCCTCAGATGATGAGTTGACTTTATCTAATGACATCAGAATGACTTGTGGACAAAAAGTATTGATTGAGTATTTCCAGAAAGAAAACAATATGTTTTTAATTAAAGTTATGGAGCCAGCATCTAGTGGCTGTCAGTGGTATTACACTTTTTTTGCACTTCTACGTTGGCCTCATCTTTAAATCCCTGCTGCTTCATCCATTTCTACATCCAGTCTGATTGTAGTCATGGTTGCACATCCTCTACGTGTAGCTCTGGCTAGTTTTCTGGTAGTTAAGAGACATATTTGTACGACTGCCTCTAATTACACACCTACAAGTTAATACTCTGGTTGCAGTGTTGAAACAAAAGACAAAAAGCAGCATTATCACAAAGGACAACATGTATATCCGAGTATGACTGGTTCATTGAGTGAATCATTTGTTTAACTTGTAAACAAACAGAATTTTTAAAATGCCACTGTCGTGTTGTTTTTACACAGCAAATCAGACATGCAGCTGTTTTCGTGCGAGGTTAATAACGTCTTACATCCCGACTCACACAGAACACACAGACATGACTTTGATCTCAGTCCTCTCATTTCACTCGCTAAAGCAAAACTATTTCCTTCAACGTTGTGTAATACTGTGCAGCTACATGGAAAGTCAATTTCTTTGACAGAAACTGCCCAATTTATTTTTCACAAGTTCACTCAAGAATTTGCTGAACAACAGGAAGGAAACACAGCCTGAGAGCGAAAAAGAAAGTGATAAAATGACAGTCCCGGACGGGCAGAGAGAGAGGAGAGGGAGAGCGGGTCATTAATGTCAGCTATGTAGCTCGCTCATCCTGCCAGCATCTAGCAAGAAAAGGTCAGGCGGTGGAAATGAGACCGCCGCTGTTCGACCACGCTTCATTTAGACAATGACCTATAACACTCTGATAATACTTGCCTTAAATCACTTCGCGTGGCCAGTTGTCTGCCTTGTTGGTGTGTGTGTGTGTTCATGAGTGTGTGTGTGTGTCCATCTGGCTTGCTAATGGGGGAAAAAATACTGACATGGGCTGATTTCTGTGACAACAGAGTCTCCACTGAACAAGTGCTGCTCTGTACCTGTGTGAGAGACACAATCAGCTGCTGCACTGGAGGACTAACAGGGTTAAGTGACAGAAAACTTACTGAAACTAAGACATTCCTCCACTGTTTGTGATGCTGACCCAGGAGGACCTAAAATTTATGAGGATGACATTAAAGAAAGTCGTATTACAAATGCTGTGAAGTGATATCAGCAGGACATCAAAGGCCGAGCACATAGATTTTCTCAATGAGCTCCTACGTGAACAGTTTTCAGGAACATTTGGGGGGATTTTGAATGAGATTTGAAGTGGGAGGGGTTTAGTAGGAAAAAGGTGATGTCACATGCTTCACTGCACCAATCAGGAGAATATGTGAAGAAACCTGCAGTCCTGTACAGTCACGGTTCTATAGAGATGGATTTCATGTACTTTCGTCAATAAATACTTCATGTTCTCAGTGATAGATAATTACAAACATCCTTTAGGCTTTGGAAATATATTGAAATTTATCTTGTCACAACTAAAAATATTGGCGATTCCCATTTTGAAGACAAGATTTACATTATTCTCGCATGTGCTGCCTCCCTTTTATGCTCGATATTGTTTTATTATATGTTCAGATTCTTTATTTATACAGTACCCTAATGCCCTTACACAACTGGGTCACAGTGGAGACTGGAGCCTATCCCAGCTGCCAATGGGCGAGAGGTGGGGTACACCCCAGATAGCTTGCTAAATAGCTAGCCTCTGTCCCCAGCAGTAATGTTAATTTAAGATAATTTACTGTAAACAACAAGGAGTCTTTTGGTGTCCGTGTTGCTGTTGCTGCTGCAGTGTTCTCACATTTTGAAGATGATGTTACTGCTTTTGTGAAGTTAACCCCTAACGTCAGCTTATGCATCCAATAAGAAGGCAGCATTACTATTTCGTAGCCTGCTAGCCCCGCCTACGGCTTCCTGCTCGGACCACCGATTTTGCATTGTAAAAATCGTGAGTATAAAAAGTCATAACAGAGGAGAAAGACAACCTTTTGTTTGCAGCTGAAGGTGTCTTGACAACAGTTTTCTTTTTTGGGTCATGGGGGATTTTCTGAGTTGCAATACTGCATGTGGCCACTGGGGCAAAATGGCAGTATTTTATCAAGCTCTCTTCACACATCTGTACTTTGGAACCATGTTTGTAAAGCTGCAGGTGAGAAACTAGCATACTTCTTTGCACTCTGCTGCCACCAGCTGTTAATAAGTGGAACACCACGTGAATATTGATTTTTGAAAATGCAATAGAGTACAAAATATATAATTAGAATACTTCAAAATAGTTTTCAAGTGTGTTTGAGAGTTTCCATAAATTGTGAAATGGCCATGCAGAGGATCTCAGCATCTATTTAAATGAAAGTAATGTTGGCAAGATTTCTTTATTTCTGTTGTATCTCTCAGCATTAAGTCCACTACACCCACTTTTGTGTTTTTTTAAATCACTGTTAAGTAATTGGACCTTCTGCACTGGTTGCTATTATTTCCCCGATAACATTCCATCACAAATCCAATATTTCTGTTACTATTTGCTGTTAAAACCTGTTTTGTTTCAAGGTGAGATCATCCTAATATGTCATTTCCTCTCCTTGACCTACCCCTGCACATAGACCATATCTTTCATTTTTATGTTGTCGTCCTCATAGGTGCAATTTTCCCAGGTCTGGCACACATTGTTCTGATCTCACCCCGGCTCCGGCTGGAATGGGCCACTTTGTGTCTGAAAATACCGAGATAACCAGACGAAGGCATTTTGCAGAGCTACAGGGCTGGAACCAAAACATTTTTTAGGACACTAGCATTTCACAAAACCTCATCTATCCTTCTGTCCTGCTGCATCTGTAATGAAACCTAGCAGCTCTGCAATGTGCACCCTATATTTGTTGTAAGCAGTTTTTTTTTTTTTTTTTTACCCCCCTCCCCTTTCCCCTGTTTGCAGTGGCGGAACGCGCCAGCTGCATTAAGTGGGCCATTTATACGATGGGGGCAATTCATCTTACAAAGCCGTCTTATTAGACTGTCACTTACACAGTATGAACAGTGCCTTCAAAACACCCCAAGGGATTTATCTGTTATTTTACTGCGAGAGAAAGAAAACAACGCCTAATTGGACTGAGTCATCTCATCTTCTGCAGGATCGAAACAAAAGATATAAAAACAACAAAAATCTCAGAGTATGAAGACGTTTGGCGCGGATGGTGCTGCCGCCGCCGCCACCGCTGCGACGTTTGAGCTAACATCCCGGGAAATAAAAAAACAAAAACAGGTGTTTAAACGTTTCGGGCCATGCAGATGGACGGACGGCGAGCGACAGACAGTGAAGGAGAGAGGGAGACGGAGGAGGTGGAGGAGGAGTGATTGCCTGTCTGTGCTGTGAGGAAAGTAATCTCAGAGCAATCAAGAGGTGGGGGCGGCCGACAGCTCTGCGGTTTGCCTTCTAAAACCACAGGCAGGTAGAGGAAAATCATTAGGCACCGCTCCTGACCCCATAGGTCACTTTTATTGGACAACCACTGTGTTTGGTATTAGACCCACGCTGGCGGAGACAGACTGGCATGTAACTAACAAACTGACTAACCAACAACGGGATGGATGGATGCCGTGAAAGGTTTGTTTTCCCCGCAAATGACGTCATACATATTGTTCCAAGCATCTGCAGATGACGGACCCAGTGATGCTGGGATCAGGAGGATGTGGGGTTTACACCATCTGTTGCTGATGGTGTTTAATTAATAGCCGGCTTTGATTGATATGAACATATCAGGCCGGTTACACTACTTCACTTTCATAGCTTCAAGTTACCATAAACAGTCTTGTGGCACTTCCACATTGGTTGGTGTAAATATCGAGTCTCTGTAGTTTACTTCAGTTAAACTTAAACCCAAAACAATGGCGCTAACCGGCTCCTGTGATTGGCAGCAGCTCTCCACAGAATAACTCGGCTGTCACTGACAGTAGAATCCGTTTTTCCTCCACTTCTCCTCGACTTCTCTTCTCGTTTGACAGGGTTTTTGTTTTAAGTCCCGCCTCCTCCTTCATTCTGATTGGTCAACGGGAGAAATTTGACATTGATGAGCTCGGCAATGTTCCAAAATCTGGACTATTTTCAACTGACAGCTGTCAATGTGGCGGGAAAACATGCTGCGCGCTGAAGGTGTCTTTGCACCCAGGATGGCGAGCGCTGTCAACACTGAACGCCAGGATTTTGAAAACAAAAAAAGATGCTGTCACCGTTAAGTTAAACTATAGACTGTGTGCAGAAATGGACGAAGATTTAGGGGCGTGGCTAGTTTGATTTCGACTCGCCACGTTCAAATATTAAACTCCTGGATTCATAATGGGAGACCACAAACCAATGGGTGACATCACGTTAGCGCTGTCCGTTTCTATGAGAATCCATGCAAATATTTCACAATAAAAGCCCAGTTAATAAATGAAATGATTCTGTCCATTTAAGGGCTTTTAATTTGAAACAGTTAAAAGAAATGTCAACAGTATAATGCAGTAACTTTCACATTTTGTCTGAAGCATCAAAACAAGGCTTCTCAACAAACAGATGAAGATATAAAGTCGTGCCTCAAATATTAAGGGGATACTTTGGAGTTTAGTTACATCCCCGGCCTCTATTTGAGGATTTACAGTCGCTGTTGATGTCGCACCAAGCTCACAACCTTGTGCACAGAGCTGTAGCTGGATATTAGCTGTCTCCAGAGAAAAGTGCACGTCTACAGGGGGACGTAGGGGGCCAACTTGGTATCCAGCGGTGTCTCTTTAGTGCTGCCATTTCTGATCGACAGTGAGGCTTTTATCTCTCCCCTAGAGTCGGTCTAAATAGAAAAAGAAAGCAGGCCTTTCGCTCACCTTTAGTATTTTTTTGCCTGAGAGTAGGGGGGCGGTCAGTGAGTGCAGAAGGCTCTGCAGGGGAAGAGCGGCAGCGGGATTGAATCCTGGACAGTTGGGGGGCCACAGGTAGCTACAGAGATGGGGAATTAAGCACTCGACAATCTGGGCACTAATAGATGTCAAAGTGTGTGTATTTGTGTGTGTGTGCTGTGCAGTGAACTGAGGGTGTTAGAGGGTAATAGGGGTTGATAGCCTGCCTGTTAAAACCTAAATAACTTGTGCAACAGTCCTTCCTACGTTAAGTAATCTGCAAAGAGGCTTTAAAAAACAGCCCCGAGCTCAGTTTCATCCTTCAACACCCAAACCCAAAAATGTCTTTCAGACGCAACACCCAGGTCACAGGCTTTTCTTAGACTCTGCTAGTCTGGCTTTTTTTTTTCTTTTTAAAAGGTCTTCATATTGCACACGGTGTAATTAGTTCTTTGTAATTAGCGCAATTTATTGCTTTGCGGATCCCCTTTGAGACGCAAGTACTTGAACACAGAGGTCTTAATTTGCAATATTACACACTGTGTAATTGGGAATTTGTTTCTTCACGTCCCTCAGAGACTCACAGACATGTACACATATAACCAGAGTGGACGAGGGTGGGGGGGTGTGGAGGCAGGTTGTGTTTCAAGGATGAGTTGGTGCCTTTTATCTAATTAGACCTCGGTCCACTTTATTAAAAAAACAGCTAATCAGTAGCTCATCAGCTACCTGCCGGACACTGATAGCACCTCAAACCTTGTGTGTGCTGTGTTTTGGTGCCCTGTGCAGGTCAGTGCAGATTAGTGAGGTTTGACTCAATATCTCCTGCAGCTTCCGACTGCAGAGTGTGGAAATAGGCAATATCTCCAAGTAGATACTAATAAGAAGTAAGAATAATAATGCCCAGCCCCATATGGAATGAGATATAGTCCCTTATTGGTTTGAAGTGATGATATTAAACAGCATTATATGGGCAGGTGACAATGCGGCACCAGCCAATTTCCCTAGATATGAAAAGGAGAAGATTGCAGGTGGGATTACCCTGTGTGTGGTCAGGGGGGAGGCAGCCGCCAGCGCCAGCGACGTTGTCGCCTCTGTCTCCCGCTGATTGTTTGCCTTTGAGCCACCGCTTGTCCTCTTCCTCTGCTTCTCCTAGTTTCTGTTTGTCTTTCAGAGGCTCATCCTCCTCCTCCTCCTCCTGCTCCTCCTGCTCCTCCGCCCCACTCTGTTTGTCTTTGCGTGATTTCGGAGGCCGGGCTTTTCCCCGGCTGAGCTCTGGCTCGCTGTCAGAGCCAGGGAGGACGACGCACGCCTGGTCCCTCTCGGATGCGGGGGGTTGCTGAGGCCTGGGTGGCCCTGAGCCAGCAGAAAGAAAGGGGAAAAAAAAAAAAAGAGGGAGGGGGAAAAAGATGAAGATTACTCTATTGGCTGAGTTGCACAGTGTAATCAGACTTTGAAGAGTTTCATTCCCGAGCGAGATATCCATCATCAGAGGAGTGTGACAGTGTGACAAAATGACTGCTGACATGAAAGTAAAACTCAATATGGCTCATTAGTGATGTTATTAGCTATCATACGTCCTCCACTGACAACTTTAGAGGATGTGATTGTGTCAAATGAACAGACAGAAGCAGGGATGGAGAGGGAAGTGAACAGTGTCAGTCAATGTGAAGTGCACACGATGAGTATTTCAGCACACTGACCACTACCTGGAGGTGTGTGCTGCTGTGGACAAGTCTTCACTTCCTTGTTTGGCTTCACATCAGCTGTGATGCACCAACCCTCAGATGGAGCACCTGCCGCCCCCCAACTCACCTGCTCTCAGATCAAACAGCCAATATCGTTCGCTGAGAGACTGAATCATGTTTGTGTCACATTGCTTTGTTAATTGCCCGCCTGCATCATGTGCAATCAAACCTAAACAAAAATAATTGTCAGCGATTGCTGCATCTGTGCGCCACTCCAGCCGGGTGCAGCCAGCGGTATTCAAACAGCTGATAATGGCTGAATGCCAGCGGCGAAGAATCGGCTTACGGCACCTTGAAGAGCGGCTATCAAGCTTGTTTTGCAGCTCCGCCGTTGGACCATTCATGTGATTCTCATTCATGCAGAATGTTGTAATTCTGTGAAGGTCAAGCAGAAATCTAAGCCGCAAAAATGTTAATGAATGCAAGGATTATGCCACCACCATTCACAGACTTCACATTATTTTAAATTGTGCTTTTTTGTGCTGATGTTTATTATCAAGGTAGAATTAACAGACAGATTAGCTGCTTAAAGAAAAGAGCGCGATTATTTATAGGCAAATGTAAATGTCAAAGTCTGAGCAGAACTTTTCCTGTGAAAAAAAAAGTGCTATACAATTTCCTACTTTCCTAGTTAAATTTAAATCACATCCTCTCACAATATTTGTTGAACTTGAGGTGTGAAATCTAACAAGACAGTAAGTTGTGAGACTCGGGGACGCAGAGGGCTAATTAGTGATCCTGCCTCTCTGTGGCTTGTTTCTTCAAAAGGCCAGCCTCTAGTCGGCTTCCTCAAATGTCATCTGAGTCTCCGGGCTCTTGGCCTCGCCGCTGCACCCCCCCCCACCCACCACCACCTCCTCCGCTAACAAGCCGAGCGAGGCCGCGGAGAGACGGCTCAATTTGTGTTAAGCTGTCCCCGCCGAGGAAGATGTTAACGGGGAAAACCTACAGGGCCGTGCCTCGACTTTACCAGTCAACCCCCTTGTTTTTCCACCCATCAGGGCCCCATTATGTCTGTAGTGGCTTGATCGGGGTCCAAAATTGAGTCGCTCACGTACTCCACACAAGCATCCTGCGTGTGAGCCAATCCCGTGAGCTAATGAGGAAAGAAAACAGCACAGGTTCCTATACAGCCTGACTGGACTTTGTTGTTTAACGTTAAACTTCAGAATAAAAAAATCAGGACCTGGATAGAGAGCCAGCTGAGAGGTGCAGAGAGCCAGGAGATAACCAAATTGCCCTCTTCCCGTGTACATCTCTCACAGTAGGTGCTGAGAGATAAATTGCTGGTCTACCAGTGAAAAGAGCTGAAGGACTGAACCGTGCCCACGCTCTTGGCCTAAAAAAGCTGCCAACACAGGAACTCAACTGATTCAACTGGAAAAATAGTTCAACAGAAGCAGCCTGGATGTTTGCTGGCTGGCAGGCGCTAAATCAACTCCAGGAAAAGGTTCAGACGGACCCACCTGAGACGCCAAACCCTGTCACATGAAGGAGGAGGAATACTCCGTGACAGTTTGATTAAAAACAGCCCTGAATTACTGACAATACAGCGCAACAGTGATTCAATTTGTATCCAATTAATATGAGCTGTTTGGTAAGCTCCCCCTCCCCGTCGCACAGGGGATCATTTTCAGTGGTAAATATGAGAAGTGATGGCCGCTGTGGCCGAAACGGCAAGTTCGAGAAGACTTGACATAACATAAAAAATGCAGAGGTGTCCAAATATAGCTCGGTACTGCAAGATGAAGAGGTAGAGGAAGCTATAAGAGCCATACCACTCATACAGAGTATTTCAAGGATGCTCTGTTTTTAGCCTGATCGAAACACAAAAGTTAAAGTGTAAGGATTGGAGTTTACTACCTACAGTAGTTGTGTGTTGCTTGCAAGGCTAAGTCCTAACATTAGCTACTACTTTAAAAACCTGCATTGAAACCAGGATGCTATATTACAGGTTAAGCTAACATGTTCTCAAACTTCAAACCTCTTCTCAATGTTAACATGAAGTGGCATTTTAATTACCGTATTTTCCAGATTATTGAGCGCCGCTATTTCATGTGGTCCACTCTGACCGGGTCCAATGTGACGAGGCTAAACATATCGGCGGCGCGGACCTTGCTAGCTTGTAAAAAGACAACGAGCTTCGTGCTGCCGATACATTTTTAACCTATTTTTGTGGTTAATTTGTGATTTTCGTTGCCATTTGCCACAAACTTCTGGCTGGAAAACAGTTGTATCTTGAATATTTTAGCCGTATATCTTGTATTTAAGGTTTCAGTTGTTGTTTAAGACAATTATACAGAATTATACAATTAGCTGAAAACATTTACAGACTGGAGTTAGTATTAGGTAGCTAACACAAGCTAGCTACAGCATAAAAAATATGCTAGCCACAGACCACAGATTGAATCTCAAATGGACGAAGCTAACGTGACATCACCTGTTGGTTTGTTGGTTCACATTTTGAAGCCAGGAATTCGGTATTTGATTTGTTGGATTGACCAGAAGTGACCATATTTGGATATGAAGGGAGGACTTAGTCGTGAACCTTTACGCCTCCCACAAATATAATGTCTTGTGCTAAATGGTAAAAATGTAACATACACTGCAGCATTAGTTAAAGAAGCACAGGTCTTGGACAAAGAGCTTTACCCAGCTTTAAAGCTTCTATTTTTACTTCACGTTGAGTAATAAAAATCTTTCTTGTCCTTTTCATTTCACGCATCTCAGTCTGTTACATTCTGGTACAAACACCTCAGGGTAAAACAGACCAGTATCCTCCTGCATGCTGACTGTTCTTCCTCCACAGCTGCCGGCTTGTTGTATTTCTGCCATGCTGCTAAAATCCACAGCCTGTGGAAGCCAAATGCCTCAGAGTACTCCTCTTCCTCTACTTTAAATAAGAAGCCCTGATGTCCTTGTATCGTGTGTCAGTTTTGTGAGATTCACAGACAGTATCCCGGCTTTCTTTATAGTCACTGTAAAAATTTTGTTGCTCTTGAAGCGATAACATTTCTCATGTCACACTATAGGCCGCTACCTGATTATTTTCTTACATTTCCACTCGCTGAGGATTGCAGTGCCAAGTTGAGAGATATCTCCATAAATACAGTTGTTATTTTCCAGCACGGTCTGTCATTTACAAATTTAGCAGGTTGTTAAATTCCCTGTCTAGCAAGCTGACACAGCCTGCTGCTGTGAATGCAGAGTGGCGCTTGTGACAAAGAAGAGAGTGTGATTGCTGAATAGTTATCAAGCATCTGCTGCAGCTGAGCATGAAATGGGGGGTGAATTCTGGTGAGAAAAAAAAAAAAAAAAAGATGTGTGTGTGTGTGTGGGTGAGCGTGTGGGTGTGTGTTTTCACGCTGCTCAAAAGCTGAGGTACTGGTTGTTTGTACTGTGTGTGTTTTTAAGTGCACCGGCTTCACCTCCAATGAACCGAGCCGCAAACAGACCTTCAGCACAGCCAATATTTACTGTATACTTCCACTCAATATAGATCTTACATTAGAATACAGAGTCTCTAATGCAAGGTCAACCTCTTTTTAAACCACACTGGGAAACTGGATGTGCTGTGAGCAACATATTAATGTCAAATTTAATGGTGTGCTGCATATGTACTGTGCATGGATTTGAGTTCATCTGCAGCGAGACCCACTCACGGTGTTTCCTCAGTTGGTTATGACTGACAGGAAAAATGTCAGAGATCCTTTTATCACGTGTCATTGTGGTAAAAAAAAAAAATACACAAATTACTGTAATCATGGTGGTGAGAGGGGTCGACAGTGCAACATGAAAACACATGCAAATTAAAGGATTGGAAAACCAATGGTCAACATACAGTGAAGACAGATCGTCACTTAAACTCACAATTGATGGGAGGGTTTACAAATCAATACTGACATTTTAAATGAGCCCATATGATGTCAGAGCATTTTAATGTGTCTTCTCATGTTGCAGTCATCTCTCAGTGATGTTACGTGTTGAACAAATGGCCGACAGAGTGATAATTGGTGAGCTTTAGATGTACTCGTTTACATATTTAAACTTCGTACAAGCTAGCTGCCTCCTAGCTCTAATCTTCTCGTCCAAGTTTCTTGCAAGAAAAGTTTATTTTCTTCAGAAATTCTGTTGTTCTGATGTTCTTTCAAGCAACGCTCAATTAGCCCCTCAAAGGCTTTTAATTATAGATGTATTCTTTAGCCTTAATTGCTCTTCTCCTGCTCGTAATTTACAATTCACCATGAAATATAAAAAAGCTTATTTGTCAGGGAGGAGAGTGTTTGTCTCCACCTCACCTCTCCGTGTTGTCAGCCTGAGGAGCCAGAGGTTATGTTCAGATGAGTCTTCTTCTGTGAGTCATCGCCATACGTAACTATTTTAGTAAATTTGTCGTTAATTAACACGTACGTCGCCACATGTTGAAGCCTTTAACCTTTAAAAGTTGCAGTGTGATGTTATGCGAGCAGTCGGTACAGTATTATCCCTCAGGTAGATGCTGCATGTATCCTGCATTAATAAAAGCATTAAACTGCTGCTGCCTGAATCTTACAGCTGCTGAACCACATCCGAGTTTTGGGATTTTATATTTTTTTTCCAAGTCATCTCTCAACCGATCAGATGCATCTCAGACATTTAAAGAGCATGGACCCGCAGTCTGCCAGGTCATAACGACTTCCCTCCCCTCTCTTTTGCAAGATACAATCATAGGCTGTCAGAGATATCAGCTAGAGCCAGCTCAACTTTTCCCCAACTTTGTGTTTGCAGCAATAGTAGGCGCCTGTTCGCTTCCTCTCTCTCTCCCTCTCTCTCTCAGCTTGACAGGTGAGAATTATACTGTGTCCTTGTCATCTGCAGAGAGAGAGGGAGACAGACAATATTTTCCGAGCGGTGCTATTTCAGACTCTGGCAAGCCTGCCTCCATCTTTCGCTATCACGCATCTCCATCTGGTGAAATCTGTAATGCTGTTCAAAAGTATTATGTCAACAGACTGCCACGATTGATATTGACAGGAGGGAAAATAAAGCAATGAATGGATTTCAGCTTCAGGTGCTTCATTTCAGGCCAGAGATGATGGAATTATTGTCTTTTTCTTAATGAAATCCAGTTTGATTTGTAATCAGTGAAATGAATTTAGAAAAAAAGAGGAGCACACGCCCAGCAGGAGGGGGGTGGATCAGATGATTAGTAATCCTACCTGGAGTGGCAGGAGAGGAGGAGCGTGGCAGCTCGCACATCTCGCAGTGAGGCAACAGGCTGCTGTTGGAGTAGGTGCAGGCCTCGCAGCTCCACGTGGAGTCGGGGTCGGGCTC
>OOFC01025453.1:0-15959 GCA_900323345.1 Pseudochromis fuscus | reverse complement strand
ATCGACACTTATCGATACAGTTTGGGTAATGTGTCGCAACGTTTCACAAGGCCTCATCTACCCATCATTACCTCCACCAAGGAAGGTGTGTTTTCACCTTTGTTTATTTGTTGCGACAAACTACAGAACAGATCCCGATTGTTTTTTTTTTTTTTTTTTTTTTTTTTACCTTAGCTAGGTCTCAAAGTGATTTATATGGCCCTGCATCGACCCATTCACACACACACTCACACACCAATGGCTACATCGCTCTTGCGGACAGGAAGAGCTGGGTATCGAACCCATGATCTTACGCCCTTTTAAACAAGAGTGTGTTGGTTTTTCACCACCAGAGGGGGACAGTGTTCAGTCTAGCATCACTACAGCTGGATCACGCCTCCGGTTGTGCTATTGTGTACTTGTATATTTTGTTTTTTCTTTAAGTTTATTTCCCTTAAAAAGTTACTAAACTGCAAATACAGAGTGGAAAATAAAAGTTCCAACGATGCTGCAGTTTTGCTGCATTTTGGAAAATGGGTAAATAATCGATTAAGTGGCTTATGTTGTGTAAGCATTCCAGTAAGTGCAGTTGTTTTGACAACATAAAAAATTAAGCACATTAGCTCTCACCTCAAGATACATTTAAAGTTAAAAGATTTTTATCTTTGTTTGTAGTTGTTTCTTTCCACCCTTAGGTCTGACTTTTTTTTTTTTTTTTTTTTTTTGCTGATACAAACTTCTGTGTTGGCCCCTGATCACTGCAGCACAGTCCCCGAGTATCTGTGTGTTTGTGTGATAAAAATATAATAATTTGCATACAGCATCCATAGGCCTGCCCTCGTGTGCCCTGTATGTGTCGAGCTGTATGTGGAGTTATGTAAGTAATGCAGGAGACAGTGGTCACGGTTTGTTTTCTGTTTTAACTCCCTTTCTAATTAGAACAGTGCTTCACCTTGGGAATACTACAACACCGCAGCTCAGAGCACACACCAGATCACTGACTGTGTGTGTGTGTGTGTGTGTGTGTGTGTGTGTGTGTGTGAGAGAGAGAGAGAGAAGAGTGTGTGGGATGTGTATTTGGGGCAAAAACCAAACTAAAGTAAAAAAAACAGCAGCATCAGTGCCTTTTTTTCTACTTGTGGAGACATGATTAAAGGCTATACTCTGCTCTTGTTCTCTTTGTCATTTTACCTCCTTTAATTTATCTTCCCTCTCTGTCCCCGTCTCTCACTCATCTACTCTTTGTACTATCTGATTAGTTCGATGTGTAATATTTTTTCTTATTACGTGTTATAAAATCATCTGCAGAGGCACTGTGGTACATGATGTATTTATAGGACGTAACTCGGGTTTTTATAAACTGCTTTGATTTGTGGTATCATGCCGCAACATGTCGTCAGCGTTACCAGGTTGGATTATGAATATGTTCAGATTCTGTGGTCGTCCATGTTTGTTTGTTGCCGTGGCCATGGCCGCCAGACTTTTGCGCGTTTTGAACAGAACACCGAAGCAGGAGAATGATTGCATTTTTAAAGCTGACGGATGCTTTCAGGATTTGTTATCTTTTATTTAGTCTTTAGAAACAGAAATCCAATTTAGATTGCCTTCTATGTTGACGCACTCTAACCACATCCGAGACAGAAGCTCTTCTTTCTGTTTGTGCGGCGAGGCATCAGTGCGAGCTGAATTATTAAGAAATCATTGCTCATAGAGGTTTTATTTAATAACAGAGAGAGAAAGAAGAAACAAATCCAGAGTTGCACTGCACCCTCTGTAACTTATTGCTTTGTCCTAAATAGATAATCTCACTGGTAGTCCAAAAGGATAAACCAAGGATAAAACAAGCAAAAGGAATTCTGCTGCAGATTATTCAGAAGTGTTTTTTCATAAGTCCAGACATTTGTATACCCCGTGAAATGATGCCTTCCTCTTGAGACAGGAGGAGTTTTCACTCGACAAAATCTTAAGACACTCTGAAGGTTTGATGCGTCTCTCTTTACAGATCTTTGCCACCATTGTGAAGGATTACGTAATTCCTGTTGCGATGTACCAGCAGGTTGTCTTAGGAATTCAACTTCCTGATACTTATGGGCATTAGCAAACACCGCAGCAGGATGTTCAGTAGACGTGACCCCATCAAAATGTTTATTTATGAAATCGTAGAAAAGCCCAGTAATCATTTTAGCAGCCCACTGGGCAATCATTAGGCCCATTAGGTGCATTAGGCTCACACTAAACTTCCTATTGGTTTCCAGTTGCATTTGATGATTTACGCACATGCTTTCGCTGGATCACATCATGTTAAATACACTTTTATGCTTTGTGTACTGGCTTATTTATTACTGCTGAAACGACTTCTCAACTTGCTTTTCCTACTTAAGCCATTACAACTGCCATTAAACAACTTATGTATGAAGAGCAATCGGCTCAAGAAAAGCGAAGCACCCTGGTCTCTGTGTAAACTCTCAGGCCTGTTTGGCTCATGCTGTTGCAGTGTGTGGTTTGGCGCTGGAGGTTCCAGAAAGTAACACCCAGTTTGAATGAGAAGCTAATGAGAATACACACAGCCTCCCCACTCAACGTATTATTGCAACCATGGACCATGGAGCACATCTACCTTTGGTGGGGCCCACTCCCGCTTTGAGTCCATAAACACACCTTGTGTGCACACAAAAACGAGGGAAAAAACACAACCCTAAAAAAGCAGCCAGATGACTTACTGTGGTTACAGTGTTGCAGAAACTACTAGGAGAAGTGGTTTCATACAATAAAATGTAATATGAATGTTAAACTCACCACTGCTTCATAATTGCTGCTAAAGAACAGCCTCCTTTGGTCATTAAACTGAGTGAAGTCTCTGGCATCCATATCTCTCTATTTTGGAAAATATTATTTAACCCTCTAACACTGAGCGTATCGTTGGCGATACAGAGTGACTAGCATAAACCAGTTTACCGTAATTCCTCGGCCATTTGCGCTAGCTATATGACTCCAGCTGATTCTGAAAGCCGACAAGTGGAGTGTTTCGTGTATATTACATACATTACTGTAGTAATGCAGGGGAATGGAGTCATGCCATGACGTGCAGCATTCTGTACATATTACCTACATTACGGTAGTGTATGGAAGCTCTGCTTGTCAGCTTTCAGAATCAGCTGGAATCAAGCGACGGAGGAATTACAGTGATTAGATTGACACATCACTTTCTGTCAGCAGCTAAATGTTCAGGGTAAAAAGATTAATGATTTCTGATAGCATTGTGAGTGGGACACAACGCAGCAGGCCTACGTGTTTTATTCACCTGGTGTTTTTTTCTTAGGTTAATCTTTTACTTTGTTGGTCCATTTTTGGTCGGGCCTGGGACCTACCGGTTCCACGGTCCATGGTTGCAACTATATCTATACGTGATGTTTAAAAGAATTGCCCCCATCCCTCTTCTGCTGCACAGTTTGGTCCCCACACACTTTAAACCCTTGGTATGAGACGAGTGTTTGTGGAGCAAACTCAGGAAGTGTGTGCAGTGTCTGACCTCCAGTAAGTAGATACTTTGCAAAGACATAACTTTAGACAAAGGATGTGTCACATGTTTATCATCAACACATCTCCTAAAGCAGGAGGAGGCAGGAAGTTGATCCTGAATTAATATCATCATAACTCCAAGTGGTCACCGTCAGGCATTGCTCAAGAGATTTTTTTTTCTTTCTTTCTTTCTGTGTATTGTCTAAAATGACATCATATGTGTTTTGACCTTAACCTGTACTTGCACATGGTTTGAGCACGTGTCCATGCTGGTGATCCTGCTCAACTGTGTCACTCTGGGAATGTTTCAGCCCTGTGAGGACGTTACCTGCCAGTCAGAGTGGTGCCGCATCCTACAGGTGAGCGCTGCTTTCCACTTGAACACTTTCCATGAAAACACAGAACTGACAATCACCCTGTTTACTTCTGCTCTGACGATAATGGCAGACTTATATAAGGCTAGCTGACTGTGCCACAACACGTGCAATGTGGGCATATGGTTGTGATGGAAATGAAAAAAAAAAGGTGTTGTTTACCTTGCTGACATGTTTTCCTACAGAAGCACCTGTCAATATAATATCACAAGCTATGTTTTGATTTGAACTTTTAACTCAGCCACGTCAGTCAGGGCTTCAGCGAGTAATGAGATTTTTCTTTTTTCTTTCACTATGTGCTTTAAGTTGTTGAGAGAGATTCTAATTTAAAGTACAATTCATAAAGAAATGGTAATGAAAAGTAAATTCAATCTTTTTTTCCTGTTTCACTCAACACCCTTTTATTGTAGTGCAGTGTTGATTCTTGGCACAGTGAGATGTGCTCATTATATTCAAATTCAGACATTGTTTTTGCTGTAGTAGATGTCTAATTAATTGAGACACAGCCATAACCGTGCTAAATCAGAGTTGCTCCCTGCTGGGATGAAACTAACAAATGGATGCGAGGATCTTTTTCAGACAACTTCCTCCGACTCTTTCACATTTTCCTCCATAATGTGACTCTGTATTGATGAGAAGACTTAACACAGACCTGACCTTTTTCAGCTTGCAACAGGTCGATTTCCTCTCTTTGTTATTGTGTCAAACATCATTTCCGTGTTTTTCCATCATGTGCGACCAGGTGTTGGACGACTGCATCTTTGCTTTCTTCGCGGTGGAAATGATCATCAAGATGGTGGCCCTGGGAATATTTGGCTCCAACTGTTACCTTGGCGACAAGTGGAACCAGCTTGACTTCGTCATTGTCATGGCAGGGTTGGTATCCCACAATGCTTTTAATGTATTTATTTATTTATTTTCTCCTCTTGCTCACAATTGGCTGGGTTTTCTCTGCCATCAGCAGCAGCAGAATAAAATAGCATTTCATTTCTTCCTGTCGTACTCATGTGCACCAAGTAAACAATCACAAAACCGCAAATGCAATTTTACACAACCCAGCGTGCACGGCATACACGTGTTTCCTTTCTGCAGAGTAAATAGAGGTATTCACATTTCATGCTCGACAAAGATGTGTGCATCTGCGGGTGTGTTCATGTTGTGTGTTGGTCCTGTCATTATCAAAATAGGAAAAGCTGTTATTATTTCTCTTATATTGTGTGCTGCGTCTCTCTCACCCCCACTGAAGAAAAGGATATTACATGAAAGAAACTAATGTCGCCTACACACATAGAGAGCGCCCCAATTGCACTAATGTTTTAATTGGCCTTGTATAGGAAGCTTTACCTCTCATTAATACATGGGAGGGGCAAATCTGTCCTCCTGAGATCAGAGTTACGAACAATACAAATCTGGAGACAGGTGCAGTAAATGTTCCTGTTGACACCAGACATCCTCCCCACACAACCAGCACAGTCACACACCTCCCTCCACCTTTTACTTGCATATTATCGCATTTATTATGTTTGTGCGGCGCAGTGTACAGTGTACAGAAGGAAAAAAGGTCTTTTTAATCTGTGTAATTAAATGCCAAATGCACAGTAATTATGTGGGCTGCTTCCATTTTAAGCTTTATTAGATTATTGGTGTTCTTGTTTTTCTCGTTGTGGCCACTTTGTGTTGATTTCTGTGTGTGTGTTTCTAAAGAAAAGTACATGAAACTTTTCTCCTCTCTGTGACTGTGACTTATGTCCTCAGGGTGATGGAGTATTCTCTGGACGGCCACAACGCCAGTCTGTCAGCCATCCGTACCGTCCGAGTGCTCAGACCGCTGCGGGCTATCAACAGAGTACCAAGTAAGTCCGAGTGTTTTAAAGAATGGCTGCCTTCTCTGATTAGGGATGAGGACGAGAGTACCTCACTTATCTACCTGAGATCGTTTGCTTTTTATCTCTGGTTGCCTTTTATTTAAACACTTGAAACATCAGGTGAATAAATTCTTTCTGAAGAATTTAAAATCACAAACAATGTGGCACAGCTGTATGTGAGTAGCATCACCTGAAGTTAGGAAATGGACCTGGAGCAGCATTTTATGAAAAGTTAATGTCATATTATATATATATATTTTTGAAGAACTATGCACATTATTCTGCTGCACATCCACTTTGCTGCATCCTATCATCACTGCAGAATAACCACTGGTATTTCTAATGTAGCTTTTAGAAAATATTTAACGCATATTATTTCAGCATTGCAAATATGATTACAGTGATACTGTGCTGTGTGTTGCTATCCGTCCATCGGTGGCGTCTGTGAGTTGACCAGTGATCAGTCTGTGTTTGCTTTCATCTCATTTTTGTGCCAGTGCTGAGTGAGAACTTGCACACGATTTGTCATTTTCCTAAAAGCCTTGTGGCAGAAGTGGCCGTGAATCTACAGCTAAAGAGGATTACTAGACAATGGTGTCATAACAACTTACAAGATTATTAACCAGCATACATTAGGCAGGCAGCCAAGTTGGTTTTTCAGACTGGAGCTGTGGTATCGGTAGCCATTTTGCACAATGCGCTTCTCTTAATCAACTTTAAAGACGTGGTTTTAAAAACTTCCTCCATCAGTTTTTGTTGTGCGTCTCTCTTTAAACCTATAAACACTGTATTGACAGAACTGTAGATGATAAAACCTTCTGCATATGTGTGTGTTTTAATGCATTTGACTGATGAACCCTCTTTTCCTGAATAAGCTAGTTGTTAGCATGTGACACGTGTTGACCTAGAATTCACCCACATAACTGATGATGCTGTATTGTACAAATGTATGTGTGTTTGGTGGGGATGAGGTTGAGGGGGGCGTGGCTGTGGGGACTGCAAATGACTCAAAGCATCACAGATTGTCTGTTTTCCTCAAGCTATTACCACAAACAGCAGTTTTCTATCTCTGTGAGGGCTGCAGATGTAACATTAACCTCATCAGTAAGCTAACAGTCGCCCCAAGAAACACTCTTTACAAGGTGAAGTAAAACTTGTATTACTGTAACCGGGTTTGTGTTGGTCCCTGAAGGTGCACTGTTAGATGGATCTAGGTAGAGAGAAGACGGAGGGAAAGAATTGCAATGAGGGTAACAGTGAGAGGTATTACTTGGAGCTGGAAAACTCAAGGTCAGTGTAGACGTCCACACACACACACACACACACACACACACACACCCTTTTCCACCGAGCTGGTTCCAGTGCTAGTTCGGGGCCAGTTCCTGAATTAGCACCAGTTTGCTGTGTTTCCACCTCCGTGAGAACCGGCCCCAGCTAAGTCTGGTCCCACTTCCTCGCTGGACCAGAGCTCAGCACCGACTAAGAGGCGACTACTACCCCTTTTCTACCAAACAAGAATGGGTGCTAGTTCTGGGCTGGTGCTAGTCCTCGTGCTTAGTTGGTTCAGATCCAGTTTCTCCTATGAACCAGTTTGCTTTTCCACTGGCAAGGAGTCTTGTTGGAGCCGTGTCAACATAAAAGGTCAGTACGTCGCTGCATAGGTAGCTGGTCCACAACAATCGGCCGCTAGCAAGCTAGCTGCTGTTAACAAACTACTGTTACCCTGTTACTATCAGTTACTATCAAATATTTTATTCAGCTGATGTTCTAGTTACAACAAGACTGAGTTAACAAAGCAGTGTTGCGTTGCTACGTGCAGTATTTATTCAGTTTTGTGAAATTACGATGTACTTACTGGTAGCATAAGACGGCAAAGCGCACCGTCACTGTAATGATGCTTAAAAGGTGGAGTTATCATGTGCATACAAGTGCGGTTCCTGGTTTTACAAGTCTACACTGAGTTTCAGAGCCAAAGCCATATTTTCATTACTTTACTCTTCTACTATCGCTAGCTGTGTTTCTACCATCGCTCCTCCAGCTTCTAGCGTAGTCGCTGCTTAATCTGTGCTAAGTCTGGCCCAGCAAAGAAGTGGGGCCAGAGGTGGCCCCTGTTTTACAGCTGGGGCCGATTCTCGCGGCGGTGGAAACACAACAAACTGGGGCTAAGTCAGGAATTGGCCCAGAACCTGTTTGGTGGAAAAGGGGTATACACCAGGGGCTGGGGGAGCGATGGTGGAAACACAGCTAACGATAGTCGAAGAGTGGAGCAGTGAAAACAGGGTGGCCACTAAGAGTTGGATGTTTTAGTTCTGGATCTCAGTGTAGACTTGCAAAACCTGGAACAACACTTGTATGCACACGATAACTCCTCCATTTAAGCATCATTACAGAGAGGGTGGTCGTCGTCATATGTGATCAGAAGGACATCGTGATTTCCTAAAACTGAATAAATACCACGTAGTGATGCAACACTGCTTTGTTAACTCAATCATGTTGTAACGAGAATATCCGCTGAAAAAAAAAAGTTTAACAAAATGTTAACAATAGTTTAACAGCAGCTAACTTGCTAGCGGCCGGTTGTTGGGGAACCGGCTACCTATGCAGTGACGTACTGACGTTTTACGGTGACACAGTGACGTGCCCACAACTTGGCTCCTTGCAGACGGGTTCATAGGAGAAACGGGATCTGAACCAACTAACCACCAGCTCTAGCACCAGCTAGGCCCATACTCACAGGTACATACAACTAGAGACACCTGTTTAACATCAGCTTACTTTCTTCAGCCTCTTCCTTCTCAGAGATTGACTGGCTCTAGGTGCATGCCAGCCAGGCTAATACAAAGGTTGGAGTTTTTCTCCCCTCCTCTGTTTTTCTTTAACCGCTCCACTATCACTGTCTCTTTGTTTGTGTCTCTGCCTAAGTGGACTAGGAACATTGTTAGACAGATTTGAAATGTGTTTTTGTGTGGTAGCTTAGATACAGCGAGCAGCGCTCTTTGTTTATTTTACATTTACAAGGCTGCTGCATGCAGGGGGGCTTCTGCAAAATCTCAAGTGCCGCGCACACTGCATGCACACACAGTCACACACTGTTTTCCTCTGACCTCTAATAAGTCATCTTACTTCCTTAATACTACATGCTACACCTGTTTTGTTCTGGCTGACCTGATAGCAAGTTCTTTGGCCATCCGTCTGGTTTTGAAAGCATAATAAAGCTAAAAATAAATAAATAGACTTCAGTGCAAGGTAGGTGTCTCCAAGAAAAACATATTTGTGTATGTGTCATCAGATAACGTGTGGAAACTTGTGGCTATAATTCCCATACATCCCCCACACACATGCACACATACATACTTATACTTACTTCCAATTACTTCCATTTTGCCAAACTTTATATTTCTAATTGTTAAAGATACAACAGGCTGATAATGTAAACAGTAGTAAAATGCTTGTTTTTCATTTAGCAGGTTACCAAATAATACAATTTTGGACTTAAAGTGACAGTTTTCAGAATTAGCAGATATTTTACTGAACCTTTTTCTTTTTTTACTTTTACTCACATAAAATGTCGGTGTATGTTATTCATCTCTTTTACATCAACATCCAGCAAAGTGATGTTTGTTCCTCAGTTTATATTTAAGGCAGCGTTTCTGTCCTCAGACTTTGTGAAGTTTTTTCAGGGTACTGCTGTTACCTGGAGGGGGACAGTGTCTTAAAGGAAACAAAAAGTCTCAGTGTGTGCAGTAAACAGCCCAGATTACATGAATGTGAATTTAATGTGACTTACTGAGACTGTGTAATCTGTGGTTATCATTCAGTAAATACCCATATACAACAATGCTTCTGCTCAGATCTAGATAAAGTGTAGATTTAAATATTCACAGTTAAAAAACATCTATACTTTATTATAAAGTCTTATTGAGTTCTATAATATGTACAACATAACTTCACTTTGACCGATTCTGAATCTTTTAATGTTTTATAATTTCCTTTTTGACTTTCTGAAAAGCATTATCCAAACCAACACACTGAAGTATTGTTTATTGCTTGGAAATATCAACTTTTGTTCTATAAAGCTTAATTATCCCAGTGGCTTTCTGGATAGATGACCCTTCTCCGTTTCAAACGCCCTCATCAAGTGAGCCACTTGTGCACCATTCGATTTCATTACTTTAATTAAACTCACCTTATCAGAGTTAATTGTACCTGTGGGACTAAATGCATTGTCTATGTAGTTTAAAATGTTATTGTGTTTTGTAATTCCTTATGCTTTCTTCTAAACAATGAAATTCATTGTACTGCTCGCCCAAAATAGTGCTTGGAGAACCCATTAGTATTCAGTTTAGAGGACGTCAGTGCTGTGCAATGTTTTTGTTTGCTGAGCAGATTTCACTGCACACAAATGCTTCTATGGTAAAGGATTTGTCTGGTGTTTACTTAGTGTGTGCATGAGTACATGTTTCCATGTGTCACAACCAGGATGTCACGACCTCTATATAAAGGGGAGGTCAATAGAAAATATAAGATCTGATTCCTGTCCTCGGGATGGACTGCTGAAATAAAAAAAGACTGATAAAATCCAAGACAAAAATTCTGTAGCTAATGAGCACATGAAGGAGAAAACAGTGATGAGTCATCTGTGAGCGAGGGCAGTTAATACGTCACAGATTACCAACATCAAAAAAAAACACTGTCAGGACACTTTCTCTACTTAACAAAAGGGGAGTGGGCATCTTCATAAGTTTGTTTTTCAACACAGGGCTGAAAAGTATGTACTGTAATATTGTCAGTCACAACATTTTGAACATGTAATTTTCTGATATCATTAACACTGCAATTAAACAAAAAGATGAACACAAAATAAAAATTAGTGTAGCAGCAGGACTGCGACAAGTAATGCTGTTAATCTGCCTGGATTAATGACCACAGTTAATACTTATAATCACAACATCTGGGTAAATATAGAGGACTTTTAGTTCATACGTGGATTATTGAAGCACTTTGAATTGTAAGAAAAAAGAAAAGACTATTCACATCTCACTTTTCTCTGTTTATAAATATGTCTCAGTAATAACTTCATGGAGAATTGAGTGAGGTTTTAATCTGATTTAACAGAAAAGTACTTTAATCATCTTTCGCTTCAGGCACAGATTTAATAAGAACAGTTGTGAGTTTAGTTTCCATCTCGAAAACTGTACAACTCACAACAAAAGACATATGTTCAATTTATATTTCCCACCTATCAATATGATAATGGATTCACGCTGATTTTTCTCCTGCTGTGGCACATCACAAACAGTCTTTCAATTTAAATATCTTTGCATTTATCAAAATGATCCGCAACACTGTGTCACAGCCATAGTTTAGCTTTATATTACTGTAAATATGATCAATGTGACAAGGCTGTGATGTATGTGAAAGGGGACAGAACACATTGTGAGGACCTCGGGGACTGGATCCCTGAGTCTGCTGACACTGAACACATCTGACAACTGGAGATGGATGCTGAATACATGTGGTTAGATAATACCAGCCACAAGGAAGCAGTGAGTTCAAATCCTAGAGGATGAAATAATGTCAAACTGTCACTTTCACTATTGTCATTACTTGTAATTACATTAGCTGTGAGGGTGAAGTTGTGGGTACCCAACTCACATGATCAATAGAGGTTGTCAGGGCGTGTGGTAACCAGAGGGCTGGTGAAACGCTAGGTGCTGCACCACATGCAAAGCTGAACTCTCTCTGTCATGGATGTGAACTTCATGTCAGACAATATTAGTGAAAAACCTCTCATCTTGTACTGTCTGTGTTCCTCTCTGCAGGCATGAGGATCTTGGTGACACTGCTGTTGGACACCCTGCCCATGCTGGGAAATGTCCTCCTCCTCTGCTTCTTTGTCTTCTTCATCTTCGGCATTGTGGGAGTCCAGCTGTGGGCGGGACTGCTGCGCAACCGCTGCTTCCTGGACGAGAACATTAGAACGTAAGGAACTCAGCCATGTGATGCTGAATTTACTCTTTTTTTTTGTTTTTTTTGACTGGAAGGAGCACAGACGTTCTCACACTGTAAAACGTTTCAAGGTGGGTTAACTTACACATGCAGGTTCATCTGCTGCCTTGAAAATGCAAGTGAATGGAAAGACGTGTTTGGTTCAACTTAGTTCACATACAATTTGATAGTTGCCTTAACAGTCCAAGTTCTGACTGATGATTAACTTTTGAGATCTTGTTATTTTAAATCAATATTTCAAGTTAAATCAAATAATTATTGTGAATTGAAAATAAAAGTAAGGCGGAGCATCAAAAAAAAAAAAAAAAAAAGACAGAGAAGACCATGACTATTAATGTAAACAAATTCATTTCACCTTGAATTTTACTAACTTAGTATTGTTCATTTATATCAGGCGATTTATTGGTGTTTAAAGGTTTTCAAAAACCTTTTGTTGTCGACAGTTTTGGTGGATCTCTTCCGTCTTCTTCAGGGCGTCATCCAGATGTCCATGACCATGACTATGACTATAAAACATGAGCGTGAGCATGAGCTACAAACAAACTGGCCCAGGACAGAGAGAGACATGAGGTTAAATACAGTGGGTAACGAGGAGTGATCAAACACAAGTGGGAGGAACAATCAGGGAGCAGGAAGGTGCAGGTGTGATCAATCACAAATCATGACCAGGTGAGACAAGGTAATCAGGGCAGGTGTGACAAGACAGGAAGAAATACTTGAATATACACACACAAGGAAACTAGACTACAAAATAAAACGGGAAGTGGCGTGACAATAACTGAAAATACACAGAACCATGATAGAACACAGACACAGACAGGACATGATACATAGAAAGACAGACAAAGACCAAAACATCCACTGAAACCAGAACACAAACTAAATACAAGAAACTATGACAATCAAAACCAATTAAAAATACATGGAATCATGACACTCACCAATTCAAATGAACTTGCATTTCTCTGTGCCCTCTAATTACCCCTTGAGGATAAATAAAGTTTTTTTCTGATTCTGATTTGATTCTGATTCTGTAGTTTTAGTTGATTTTAAGTTCAAATAAATGAGACACATTTATATTATTTGCCATCATAAGTTTGGATAATTCCCAAAATGTCCAAATTGTTCCAACTCTGTTGTGCAAGTTATTTCAATGAACATTTCAAGCATGTTATCTCAAAATCCAGGAGGGATTCATACACAGATTATTTTCCCAGGGTTAGGGTTAGTCCCACCCCCACATTCCCATCTTTTTGTTCCTTTACTCTTTTTTACTGATGACTTAAAAAAAACAAGTTCAATGAATTTATACATTCCTGGCAAAAGTCAACAGAATTAATTCTTGTAAGTTTCACATTTGAAAACTCATTCAAGTTCATATTCCTTAACTTGTCAAGGCTCTTTCAAAGCAAAGAAATTGTCTCTTCTGTCAGATGTAGATAAAATCTTTAGAAAGACACATTTAGTGAAAATGGGATCCGATTTAAGATCATTTGCCTGGAGTAAAAACCAAATAATCATAATTATTACATTTTCCCCATCCACAAGTGCTGTTCTCCATATTCCTAAAGTAATCAGCAGTAACTACAGTTTGCACATATAACATCTTCAAATTTGCTTAACTCAAACATGATCTTTCCCACTGCGCTTTGATCTTTTCTTTATCTTTTCTTCCCCTTTCTCTCTTTGCCTTTCCTGTGTTCTTCCCCTTTAGTCACGTCACAGTTTATATTGTCATAGGGAGCGATAGTTAGCCATTGCATGTAGCAAAAATGCAGTAAATGTAGCTTGTTAGAGTATGCACACTGCATACTGCCCTCGGGATGTTACCCACTGTATGGCTTCAGAGACGCAGAGAGAAGCGAGAGGAGACAGGCAGGGGGAGGGAAATGTGGATGTGGAGTGAGGTCAGGATGAAGTCACAGCCTCTTATATGTGTAATAATAAACTCACCTAAACTTGGCAACTCATGATGCCAGCTCCCTCCTCTATGCAGATGATGTCATTACATATCTTACATACAAAACTTTAAATTATCACTCCACAACCACCTTGAATTTATCAGCACAACAGAAAATTAATAAAAGCCATTTCAGACTTTGTGGAATGAGGTGATAAAATAAATTTTAAACTTATCTTGCTCAAACCAGACAATGGCAGACCACTGGGACTGACCTAAATCTGGGAAAAAATCTTAACAATATACAGACTCAGTCAATATGAGACAGTGAAAACAATTTGGCGCAGACGGACCTGCTGCCCAGAGAGGACAAGACTGCACATGTGGTGAAAATATTAGATAAACCTCTTCTCCCACATTTATCTTATCTGGACTTGTGATGAAATAAGATTAGATACAAAAGCAATACACAAACATTCACTGTCTCCCAAATCAGGCAAACACAGAAGTGGGCACACATTCATTAACAGAGAAAAGCTCGGTGGCCAATTTAGCCATGGGGAGAGAAATTATAATAATATTAAGAAAAAAAAAGTCCACAATGTCCACAACCTCAGGAAGCCGATAATGTCATTTAGAGATCCTGCAACTCGTTCGGTTTTTGATGAAATGGCACAAATTGTACTGGAGTTATTGTTTCCAGAAAGGCAGACAGAAAACAGCAGCTTAATATTTCATTTCCAAGGCTACACAGATGGATGTCTGACCTCCAGTACAATCCCTACTGTCTGAAATAACACGTTTAGAAAGGTCCGCATTGCATGTTTTACCAATTAGTTTTCACACGACTCCACTGATGTACATTAAAGTGTTTTTCTTGATTTTGAGATTTAAAGTTTGATGTGTTGCACCAATCTTCACTCAGCATTGTACAGGCAGGAGTCAGACAAACAAAGACTGAAGTGGTGGACGGTAGGACATGAACCGGGGCAGCAACAGGCAAACAAGTTTCAAGACAAAAGGGACGTGAGGAGCTGTCGGGAGCGCTGTGAGAATAAGGCAGAGGACAGTGTTCTTCTCCCTCTAGTACTTGTCACGCCACATAAAAGCACAGTCACTGTTGTGGAGAGCTCTTCAATTTAAGGGGAAAGGTATAAATAAGTTGGTTAAATGTGGGACGCTCTCGCAGCTCTCTGTACAATGAGTAGGAAACAGCTGTCACCATGGATACCAACAGAGGACTGTCTCGCTCAGCCATCGAGTTGTTGTGTGCTCAGATTTCCTCTAAATGCAGAGTGGCTGAATCTGCCTCTGCAAAAAAGTATACAGACAACGAGGAATTAAAGAACAATGTGATGATTGACGAGGAATCAAAACAGATTTCCTATTAACCTCTTATCTGGTTAAAATTATAATAATATGTATAATCATATACTTATACTCTCTACTGGATAGTTCTTGGTTTATGAACACTACACATAAGTGCACATCCAGAGGTCACATGGAGTAATACTGTGGAGGAAGTTGTAGTAGTAATAAAAGATTAATGAAGAGAAACAACTGTGTAGATTGTGTTTAAACAAAATTAATAAGTTAAACTGCAAGAGGTTGCAAATTAACGACAAAACCAACCAAGAAAGAAAGGAAAAATAAGAATAAACTGAATAATTGATGTGTTTCAGCTGTATTTAGATTTTTGAGCCAATGAGCTGTCCTATTATTATTATGTTGTAGGAGATGTTAAGGTTAAGGTGAAATTCACTGATTCTGACCCCAGTTTTTGGGCGAGAATTTTTAAATTTTTTTCTTTAATTTTATGAACTTTTTCCAACAATTACAAAAAAAGAAAGAAATTCCTTCAATGACTCAGGATGCAAAATAGAAACACAAAATAAAACAACTACATACAGTCTGGGAGTCACACCTCATATTGTCCATCCAAACTTAGATTCAAGTCTTTTGGTTTTTTCATAGCTTTCGTTGCTTTGTTGGTTACTGAATCCATTTCTCTTCAAATTGTGCTTCTTGTAGTTTCAGACAGTGTGTCAATTTTTGGGGAAAATTTAACAAAAAAGAAAAAAATATGCATGATTAATAAGTTTGATGATTGTTATTTGTTAACATCTAATCTGAGTTTAAACATGAGAGGTCTCTTTAAATGTCATACAGTACAAACAGGAAGTGTACTTTTCTGCCAAAGCAATAGGATTTTGAAATTTGTTACGCAATGGCCAATTAAGTCCTATATGATTACCCATCATTATGAACTAATAAGTGTCCTGATTCTCAGCTTTTCAGGTAGACAGAAAAGAA
>OOFC01025449.1:16622-41236 GCA_900323345.1 Pseudochromis fuscus | reverse complement strand
ATCAATTATCTGAGATCATAACCAAGTGTTTCTGCCACTGATGATAAGAGCATCTGCATCAGGCAGACAAATGGAAGAATAGACACCGTATTTAGAAACACATTCTGACATCTTACTAAAACAATCTGACTTTATTAAGGAAGACTAATAATGGTGTCCTTTGGATTTTACGGGCTTGTGTTGTGGGTCATTAAGCCCACCGAGGGAAGAAGCAGCGCTGGTGACAAACAGCACAGCTGGGAGAGTGACAGTGACAAAGTTGGCGGTTGTAAACAAAAGTAAAGGGCTCTTTCTGCCATCTGATCTCAGCGCTATATCTCAGACCTGCAATTTAATGGATGTTATACATGATCCATGGACACGTGAAAAGTCACCTTGCTGGAGTCCTGCATTTGTCGAGCTCAGAGATCTAGCTGCACTTGTGACACTGCAAAGACCTGTAGTCATATACTACACATCCTGTTAGCCTATCATAGACAACAACAATTTAAACAGGGTGACACACTCTTATCTACTCCCAGCCTTCAGTATGACTGACTCTGTCTTTCCAAGCCCTATGTCGCTCATCGACTACATTATAGTTCACGCATTTTCTGGGTCCTCTCACGTTAATAATGCATGCACTTGCTACATTAAGTCACTTTGGGTAAAAGCATCTGCAAAATGGTGTATATCAGGTTTCACTTAGGATCTACTAAATACCCTGTCGCATAGAGGAAAAGGAAAAAAAAAAAGGTTGCGAATCAATTTCTGCCGGCAACAGCATATCATTTCACTCCCCCTCAACATGCTGAAGATAAGAGCAAACAAGTGGGTCAAGCTGAGAAGAGATGATATTTTTGGGAGGCAGCCATCTTTCTGCCAGGATCAAAGTGAAGTGGCTCTGTCTTCTGCCCCCTGGGCTTTCTATCAACAACTCTTCCAGTCTCAAAAGGGGACAATCCGAAAAAGGCAGGTGTAATGTACGCAAAGCCGTTTCCCGCTTGTGCTGTGGAAATCTTTAAGAGGCCGCATGTGAATCTCATAACCAAATAAATCTACATAACAAATAATTGTATGTTCAACAGCACAGCACCACAGGAAGCCATATATTTGTCATCAGGCTACATGATGTGGCGTCATTTATTCCAATCTAAGCATGTATCCAAATTTATCATCCCTGGGTATGATGTTTGTTAAACTCCTCCTCCCCTTGTTACAAACCCACAGCTGTCACACACTTAGCAGCACTGTGTTGATAGTTGTGTGAAAGGCAACACTTCAGGCTTAATGAACTACACACCGTGATTACTTCTCGCAAAAGTTACAGCTTACACTGCGGGCGCTGCCCAGACTCTTATCTAGTCATTAATAGATAAACAGATCTGAAATGTGATTGGCCGCAGCCTCCTGGAGGGGATGTGTCTAAGTCTGCGACATTCATTAAGCATCCGCTGCTATCTTTATCATTAAAGAAGGATATTGGAAATTGATGGAGAAACTGTTTTCAGGTGTATGCTTGTTGAACTCCACAAATAATCCTAATTGGATGGCAAATAGCTACCTGCTGCTCCATTTGCCTTCATGGATAAGGACAATCTTCAAAAGGCGGTGAGCACAAATGTGTCTGCTCTGTGCATGTCATTCACCACTCCTCCCTCCCTCCTCCTCTCTCGCTGCATCCGGACTTCTAAACAATTATGCTGAGACAACAGCTATTACTGCCTGTTATCCTTTATGATTGGTTTTCACATACAATATGACTTGTTAATAACTGCACTGAGGACATCAAAAGGACACCTGCCCCATCCTATCAGCATCACTGTCAATGAGCATCAGCCCCTACAGCAGAAACAAAGAAAGAAAAAATATATATCATTACATCACAGATGGCTAGAGGTTGCTCACGGCTACAGGCAAACTTGTTTCAGTGTCGAATCACAACCAACAAAACTCTATCTATCTATCTATCTATCTATCTATCTATCTATCTATCTATCTATCTATCTGTAGATGTTGTAATAAACTATATGTATTTTCATGCAAGAAAGGCCAATATTTAACTGTGGTGTATTCTTTCTCCTCTTTTAACAGTTTGCCAAAGTTTGTATTTGAAGTACTACCACAGGAGCTCAATGTTTCAACTATTTATCTAATCTACTGTGGCTGTTGTGCTTACTTGCCAACAAATTTCAGCAAATTGTCAATATCCGCAGTTTAGTGGGACTCAGCAGTGGAGGTAAACAAAATACATTTACTTAAGCACTGTACTTTACTTCAGTTTTCAAGGTACTTGCACTTTACTTCAGTATTTCCATTTTCTGTTAAAATATAAATCTATTCCACTGCATTTCTTTTGTAAATATTGTTTTTAGTCAGCTACATTCATATGACAATTACAGTTGTTTTTTTATTAAGATTTTAAATACAAAATATAATAATTTATTAAAATGTCATTGCAACAGTAAATAAGTGTAGCTCCATCTGCAACATTAACATTCGTGTTACACACTGAAGGTGGATGGGAAATAATACAATAATAAAAAAAAATACATAATAACATAACTCTTTTCACCACACAAGTACATTGACATTTGGTATTTTCTATCAGCATTTTTTAAGAACTTTTGCCTAAACTGTAATTTAGTTAAATTAGTTGGTCGTTTACTACCTATTGCAGCAATGAATGTAAAAAAAAATATCAGAACAACCACAGTTTGCAGTCCCATTTCTGTGTTTATGTTCCTCTTGAACACCAATTGCCTCCTTGCCATCCATTCATTATCTATATATGAGTCCAAAAAGGCATGGCAGAGAGGTAGGAGATGGGCAGTGGTTCAAAAACACAGATGCAGGCGGCATCAACAGGGCACAGGAACAAAAATGGAAACAGGTTAGTCGCAGGCTGGCGAGACCACTACGACAAGCTTGGAAACAAAGACAATCTGGCAAAGGACAGGTGGACACGCGCTGACATAAACACTGACGAGGCTCGAGGGAGTTGGGGACAGGTGTTTAAGTGGATGGAAATGGTCAGGTGATGGGAACAAGTGCAAACACAGGGGTTACTGCAAGACAGGTAGGTGTGGGAGTCAGGTGACCAGAGAAGTCTGAGGACATCTGGTGGACAGATGGAGAATAAATGGCAACAAATGCGGGAGCCTGAGGAAGTGGTAATAAGTGTTATCTTGTGATGAAGACGTGATAATGGTGATAAAATAGCATGTTAAATGTAGTATTGAGTGAAAACCACATTGTTCTCCACAGCTAACTGGTCCGTCTTGAGATTAAACCCCCAAGTGTCAATTCAAATGTGGGTGTTAACCCCTCAAGACTGGAGGCTCAATGTGAACTCCAGTCAGTGATGGGATGGAGAAAGTCTCTTTCTTGATTTCTCTGTCCTGCTTTTGAGCCACAAGCCTGACAGTTTATTGATCTCCCTCTCATCTAATCAGTAGCCTTGTCACATTATAACAAAAGGGGAGCTAGCCAAAATGAAAGCAATTTACTTCAGCCCGGTGAAGATTGCAGGGCAGGGTGTAGTAGTTTTCTTCCCCTTTCATAGACAATCTGATACAGGTGGTAGTGTAGCTCGGCTTGAAATCAAAACAATGTCTCAGCGTATTCAGTCTGGCAGGGTGAAGCCGGGGGCAAACAAACACTCCAACCAATTGTCCATCTTAAAGTCACCAGTGAATGCTGTTATTCAGTCCAACCAGGCTGTGAGGACGAATGTGAAATGACTCACAAAACTGAAACTTTTCAGATTTTATGGATCTGATATGGATTGATCTGTAAAACAAATAAAAAATAACAATTAGAATAGGAGCATAAACATCAGTCACATCTATGTCTCCATTTATTTCCAAACGACTCTTTATTTATGGCACTTACAAAGTGGTGGCTGCTTTACTGGGGGATTAAACATGCTCATTATGTCAAGTGTCCCATGAGGTAATGAAGATGTGTTGGTCGAGGAGCATCCTCACAAGGTGCCGATATAACGCTACTGTAGGAATCTGCAGCAACAATAAATAGGCTGGAGATTACCATTTAGATTGTGAAGCCAGGCCCGCAGGCTAGATACATGCACAAATAAGTAATTGAATTTGCACTTTCCTCTGTACAGGAGAAGCAAACCTGTCTGGAAGCAGCTATACTTTCCAATTCCAATTTCAGCATCAGGCTGTTGTCATGTTTCTGAAGCCATCACTTTTTGTCCTGCGGGCAATATAAATAATAATAAAAGCGGATGTTTAGACTAAAGAGGCGCTCATATCTCATCTTCATGCCCATTCATTGATTTTTCACTTTCAAATGAGGTGTGCTTTGTGAATAAATAGGCCACTGAGGGTATGTGGTCAGGAGAGCAGCTCTAATATGTTCTAATTGGATGTGTAGCAATGTGTACGCCTTCATGTTTTATTGTATTAAACCAACCAGCCTCTCATATCACGTGTACCACTGTGTGTACAGACGAGCTTTGCGGTTTAGACACAGTGTTGTTTCAATTTAGAGTCCCTTAGGTAACATGAAATGATTTACTTTTGTATCCCTCAGGTCATCACTGGAGAGTCTTGTTTACAGGGATACACAAAGTTGAGTTTCCAAAAGCGTCATAATGACATTGAAAGCGGTTGCTATGCAACCGAGAGAGTCTGTGCCTTGCTGTGACCTACCAGGTGACCGAGTCTTTCTGGCTATGTAAGCAGAAATCACAGGAAGTGAGCTGACACTGCACCTTCAAAAGCAGGAAAAAAAAAACAAACTTCAACACAAAAATCTCTCTCCTCAACGCCTCCTGCATTTTTCTGTGCTTCCCAGTGTCACATGCCCCGCCATTAATAGTGTTCCCCTGTGAAAATGTTTACAGTGCATCCCATTCATCACAGCCTCCTCACAGTCTAATAAAAATGCCCTTTAAGGCCTTATTTTCAGTCTCTGGATTTAAAAGTGCTTTTGATTTTGGTAGTCTGCCCTCTGGTTTCTCTGGAGTCCCTCTCTCCTCCTTTGGGAATGACATCTCTTTGGACTTCAGGTTCAGAGAGCAAATGCTTAGGGATTGCTAGAAACATAATAAAGTTAGCGAGGTGAAATCTCTAAGCTGAATAAAGAAAACTACAAGGTCTAATGGTCACAGGCTTTTCTGCATGTGCTGCTGGGCTTAATGCAAACTGACAGAACAGAAAAGCTAAAAAGAAATGAACTTGAAGACGTGGAGATCATCATATCAGCCGCTGCAACAGCAAAGCTGAATATAGTGAGTATTTGTATCACATTTTCTTGTGTGTGCAATGTCAGAAATACTGGTTTCTAAGCTTCAAGCATCACAAGCAGATCTTAACCAGTTCTTCTTTAGTGTACGGTACTACGCTTTGATTTTCTAAAGGGTTTGCTCTTCTGGTTGATTGACCTCTTGTGCGGCTCCTGTTAATATGAGTGACACCTGCAACAATGGTGTTGTTATACAGGGAAAAGTGCAGCTGTGCACATGGTGAACTGATGTGACATGATCAAGAGATGTGGCAGATTATTTCTGATTGCAATGAAGATGATGCTGTTTTACTCCTCGTGCCTTATTGTCATAGTGTTACCTGACAATAGGGCCAAGTAAATGTGAAGGGAATTGTGGATATGCGTGCTCTGCTTGAAACTGCTTTACAAAAACATTCAGTGGGGCCAAGGAAAGAAGAAAAGAGCCTTAAACGGGTTGTTTCACCAACATTAAAACCTCATAATTCTTCACCGAGGCCTGTAGAGGTAAACACAGTGCAGTGTAGAGCCAACAGGAGGAGGAGGAGGAAAGCAACTCGTCAGTAAAATGAGTTGATCCATTGGTGACTGTTTGCTGTGAGTGCGACACTGGTTGATTGTCATGGATTCAGAACTTCTCATTTTCTTTGACCTCCAGTTGAAGCACATTAAATCTGTCACTACAAAGAAAATCAACTTCAGGCCGGCGTGTAATTTTCATGGGCTACAATATGACAACTGTGGTATTTGTATTCCATCCATCCACAATGACTTCCTCTTTTATTCTCCTGCCACTTCGTTATTAGATTTTGTCGTGGTGTTGCCTTGTGTTCGCCGCTCCTGCCTCCTCAGACCAGCCACCCTGACCTGCTTTGCTTTCCCGCCTCCTGCTTCACCTGATTGTTCCCGTCCCTCCGCTCACCTGTTTCCACTCTACTTATCAGTTTCCCAAATATATACACTCCCACCCTCCCCTCTGCTCAGTCTCAGGTGTCTTTGGTGACTCAGCTTGCATTCATATTGTCACTCTGCTCATGCCCAGCTTGATTTTTAGACCTTGCTCTTTCTACTTTGTTTTCCTGCTTGGTTTCGTGTTTTGAAAAACCTTTTAGGAGTAACACTTTTGTCACTGCAGCTTGCCTTGTATGGTGTTTTTGGCTCCTCTTACCTGAAACCCCACTCAGCAGCTTTTAATGTTTACCTGGCAGCTGCATTTCAAAAAGCCATCAGACAAAATTCAATTAACAAAAGGTTTCTGGACTGCACTATGAAAAGGATTTTTCTTTAAAGCTCCCAAAACAATGCCCTAAAAGTATATTCTATGGCTCTATCTGAAGATGTATTACGCGTTACGGTGAATGGTACGAATGATTTCCTAAAATGTCTTTTACGACAGTGGAGCTGAATGAGTGTGTTAGTGGAAAAGGACCACTATGCATTGTGTCGTGAAGGAGGTGGGATGGATTGTCTGTAATGGAGAGCTGTTTGTTCAGTGACCTCCTGCTCCTCACTGACGCAGACGTCTCCGGGTTCTGACCAATGATAGTTTCGGCCGCGCGAATGAGTTTATTGATCGTGATGGTGTACCTGGCACTGAAACTGCTCCCCCAGCAGGCTGCAGCCACGCACTGGTAGAAGATCTCCAGCATCTTGTTGCATGCATTGATCTGGCTTCCTTAGGTACCACTACTGAACAAGGTGTTTAGTATTGGGGTCTGTTTTGGTGGGGATTTTTTTTGGCTGTCAGCTAAACTGATGCAGGGATGCAGGGATGTGGTCGTCCTTGTTGATGGAGCTGGGGGGGTTGGTGGGTGGATGCTCATGTAAGTCCTAGAAGGAGTTTGTGTCCAGTTATTGCAGTTAATGCTGACCTTTGATTAGTTATAACCAAAAACTTTTTCTTTAATTGCACCAAAGCATCGATATCTTGAATCTGTTTTATTTATATAGTTAAAACATATGAAGTCTAATGCATCAGTTCTTTTTCAGATAGCCATAAGTTTAGTTTAATCTGCTTAATAACAGAGATCTTGATTTATCTTGGTCACACTGGAGGCTGTAATTTGTGTTGTATTGCATTGCTGCATACTGAGAGATGTTTTTCATCCAGCACATTCATATCACTGAGGTTAAATTAAATTAGCTATTAATTTATCCATTTGTCTATCCATCGAGCTACAAATGTTAATTTTTCCCTGAATACTGTCATAAATTGTGAACATCCGTGTTCACTGTGTATCTCTCCTCCCTTATGGCAATCTGTGATTTCCATATCCATGTGTTGTTATAATTCTGGTAATGCACAGAGAGGGTAATGAAGCATCTGCTCATCTGCCTCGGGGTCACATATAAGTACATCGCTACCATGCCATAAACATGAGCTGCCTTCACCTCTCCTCTTATCACAAAACAGAGGCTCTTGCAGAAGCTGTGGGTGTTGCACATCTGGCAACAGAGACATGGAGTGACTCCAAGAAACACAAGACCCCGAAAAGATAGAAATATTGCACTACAGACGTCTGGGAGTTCATATCAATGGAGTGAATCCTCCTCAGAGTGAAAAAAAAAGAAAATAAAGTCTAATAGTGCAGAGGAAAATATACTCATATATTGGTTAGTTTTTATTTTTTTCCTCAGGTGGTGTATTTGGATTATCGCTGTTTTACATACAAATCTTTCAGGCAGATCTGACTGGAAGATAGAAATATAATTATGGAATCGACATCTGGCCTTGAATGACAAAGAGATGGATTAGAGCAAATGAAGGCTCCCTGTCGATAATCCCATGAGAAAATGGGAGTCACTGGACCGTGAATGGGTTTCCAAATCAAATGTAATGGAACAAGGGCCAGGGGTTCAGCAGGGAGGTGAAGAATACACGAGCAAGATGGGATTTTCTCCTCATCCCATGTCAGTTATCAAAGGCTGTGAGGTCAGGGCCTTTAATTAGATATAACACACGCCTGTACAATGTTTACAACACTGGTTTTCAAACCTTTATTGATGTGGATCATTATTCCAAAAAAATGTAATAACATGATTTTGAGGGTCAGGAGACGGACCTCGTGTTGGAAGGAATACAGGAGACTTCTTTTCATTCAAACATTCAACACTATTAATCTGTGACCGATAAGGCTTTGCGTTACTCTTGATGGCCTTCATCAGTTTGATCTCATTAGAGCCAATGTAATTGACTGCTTGCATTAAACAATGACCCAGGACCTTCATTCTGTTCTCTGTTTCACAAATTAACCTAAATTAACTGCAGACTGAAAGCAGACCTTGAATAACAGCGGCCGAGAAACTCGGCTGGGAAAAAAAACACAAAAAACCCCAACCATCGGCATTGAAACATGAGTAACGGTAATTGAGAAATTGGCCATTCATAGTGAAAACATCATTTGAGATTGGATGTCACCGCAGAAAGATAGTGCATCCAGCAGCTTTTGTGAAGAAATTTCTCACCATCTAGAGTATGAGCTGCATGCAAATTATGCCAGTATGCAGTAAGTAGGTGAAATAAAACCATCATGTCTTCCCCCCTCTGCACCAGATAGATTTTCTTTGTTTTTGGCCTGAAGGCACAGCAATAATCATGGAAATATGCAGGAAGAAGCATAAAAACTCAGTATTCCAAATTGTCCTATTACTTCTTAAATGGAGCATTGCGTAAAGCCACCTTTCATTTTTATATATTTTATTAGATTTTAGATTTTCAATTATTTTAATTAAATATTTTTTTCCAGGGTGCATATGTTCTGTACTCCTCCACGTGACAATAATCTAATCAGGTTCATACTCACGGCTCTAAATAGATGGTTACTAAAAAAAAAAAAAAAAAAAAAAAAAGTGCTGCATTGATGAGGGTGGGAGCATAAAATTCAGCTCTGCAACAATTTCACATCATTTGACATTTCATATCATTTGGTTTGATATTATGGAGCCTGTGGCATTATCTTCAGTTCAATGCCTTTTCCAATTTGAGATCCACTGCCTTCCTGATTTTACCCTCATTTGTAAATGTCACTTAAGTAGAAGTGATGGAAATAATTTGCAGTGGTGTAAAAAGAAAGATATATATATAAAAAAAACCCGGAAGATTAAAAAAGTGAAAGGAGGGAGTGGAGGAAACACAGCGACAACAGCTGTACTGTGAAAACCATGCATCCCTGTGTTGGCTGCTTTTAGTCTTTAGATGGGTTAAGAAAATTGTCCTTTCTTTTGGCTGTAAAATGTTTTTTCTCTAAACTAAAAACAACAATTTTCCCTCTATTTTCTAAAACCACTGACACACAGACGTTTCATTTGACAGTAGTGATGTGATGGTTTGTCATATTGTCAACATATTTTGCATTATTTAGTTTTTCTGACAATAAATCAAGTCTGATGCTGTCCTCTGACAATAGTCAAGTCCTCGGGGAAATTTCCAAGCATATGGCACTTGGAAAATCCCCTCATCAAAAAACAACAAAAAGTGACATAACACAGGAACACATAAAAAAATCAGAGTCATGTGTTTGTCTTTTTGGACTTACTCAACCAGACACAGTCGTGGCACATCCTACACATCCCATGCTGCCGTGCATCTCAACAGAAATCCTGAATGAGCAGCCTCGTCTCGGATATGTCGGGCAGAGGCGTGACCTTTCATTATTAGTCTATTGTTGCCAGCTTTTCAGTCAATGAGTCACACATAGTCTCCTTCCCGATTCTCCACAGTCACAGTGTGTCCCGCGGGGTTTTACTTTGCCCTTCGTGTCTTAAACAGGGTTAGGGTTAGAGCTGGCTATTATGCGGCACATAATTGCACTTCGTCATGCTGCAGATTGTCCCAGTAGGGAGAGTTGCGGCGAGGGACATTCTTATTTGAAGGGGATATACCAGCAGTCATAGCAAATCCATCTTACTGTCCCCAGAGCGGCGTTATGCATTCAGGCAAGAGTGTTCTCCTCGGCTATTTATTATATGTTCATACTACCAGGTGAAAATAAGGAAGCTGGGAGTCTCGCTGGGATTGTAATTGGTTGGTGAACTCATCGGGGAGGTGGAGATCATGGAGGAATGATGCACTGCAGGAGAAAGGAAGTGATGGACAGAAGATTGTGGACGCACAGTTCATTCAAACTTTAGAGGTGGCGCATGGTTTCTGACAGGCGGACAAGTGGGAGTTGCAGTTGCATTAGTTTTACCCTGTGTTTGCTCGCAGTTTTCCTCAACTCAACTATACTACTGGCTTGTTCAGTGACGTCACATTTTTTGTTTACGCCGTAATGTTCATTAGCGATCATGGCCAGCCATAATGAATCTCACAATAGCAGCTCAATAACTTCGGTGTCGCACAGAAGCTCGCTGACGTCCACAAAGCAGATATCATGATAAAATCAGCAGCACTGGCGCTGATCCTTACAACATCGATGTTAATGAATCCACTTTCATTCATTATAACCCGAAACGTAATTTACGGCACGTGGACATGTTCAACTATTTAATCAACACTCCATCATTGAAGCTGTATAAAGTTTTGGACATTTACAGAAGTGAACACTGCACAAACTCATATTTTCACGAATCCATTATCTGATCAATGACAGTCACATGGCCTGTTGCTGTTAATCACTGTGCTGAATCCACACAAATCATGTTACACTTACCTGATATGAAATACTTGCTACAGAGCCGGGAAAACACAGGAGTCCAGTCAGCTGTCCGCATGGCTGACACCCACTTGTTAGATCGTTGTGTAGTTCACTGGGAACCGATGAAAGTGAACATCCTACAATGTTTTCTGTTTGCTTTTGCATCCATATGAACCACTGTTGCACCATTTCTGCCATTTTTTTTGACCAGATCTGATTTCACTGTTACTGACAGAGTTCGTGCATGCTATGTCATCTGTTTGCCGTTCAATATGGCTACCAAAACAAAAATCACCTGATCCGTGACACCACTTGGAATTGATCCATTCTGCTCTACAATGTACTTCAGTGTATGTGCTAGAAGCCTCAACTGTCATTGTACAACAGGTATAGAACAAAATTGGGAAATTGTGATGTGCTGTATGACAACAAGTATCAGTATAAACTAGAAAGCACCATGGTATAATCCAGCTATACTGTTAACACTGTTGTGATGAAACAGTAACACCATGTAGTCAAGAAAATATTAGCCCATTACAACCAATACAGAGATTTTATTTTATTTTTTTCATCTTCTGATTTTGACTAAAACGTAACGTTTGGTTCTGTGTGAAATACCCTTCATCTCAAAAGAAAATAATCAGGATCTGTTCAGTAGTTTTTCCATGTTGTCTTTCTTTAGTCATACATACACTACCGTTCAAAAGTTTGGGGTCACCCTACAAAAAACAATTTGACCAATTTGACCAAAAAGAAGTATCACAAAACATATGTAAACTACAGCTGAACCCAAACAGCAACCACAACATCACGTTATACTGAGTAAATGTCTCTGAACCAGCAAAACGTCCCCCAACCATATCTCTGCCTCTCCTGTGTCTGACAGTGGGAGAGACACAAGTGTTTCCAGTCAAGTCTGAAACATATGTAATCAGAGTAAAGCAGGAAGAACAAACTGGGTAGATCCCTCAGTCTGTACATGGTCATTGTTGTCATTGGAAAACCATTGGTTTGATATGGTGACCCCAAACTTTTGAACGGTAGTGTAGGTTTTTATGCTTTAAAAGCATTTAAATTTTAAGAATTATTGCTTTGGTTTGAGTTAAGCTAATCCTCTGTTTAACCAATAACAAATTAGAAAATGCTCAGTCAGCACTAAACTTTCACCGAGTCATAATCAATATCTACCCTCCATCATATTATCTCAGATTGTGACAAAATTCAGTTCCATAGTTTTTCTGTGATGCCGTTAACAGACGGACAGAAAATTCAGGAAAAACATAACCTCATTGGTTGAGGAAACTTGTTTATTAATAGACAGGTTAAAGTCGAGGTTGTTAAATAAACTGATTGACTGATGAAGACTGACTGTGACCATCTTTACCCTCCTGTTAGCCTCACATTTACTAACATCTTTTATTATTTGGGTCCATTTAACCCAAAGAATACAAACAAAATCTAACTTAATTAACTGACAAGCTGTATTGAAATGTATAGAAATGCAACTCATAAATCTTAATCTGTGTTTGAGGCATGATAAGATAGCAGCAGTGTCCTGAAAAATGAAGAAGAAAAAAAAACAATATTTGTATTCACATTAAATAAAACAAAAGTCTACAACTCGGTGAAGGAACAATGGGCATCATTCATGAACATCTTCTTAAAAATCTTCTTAAGAAGGCCCTACGAACACATTTGTGCGTAAGAACGCTTCATGAATGAGGCCCAATGAGAGCTCAGTCTTGCCACCAGCATCTGAAATGTTGCAATTCAATGTCAGAAAGAGCTTTACATATAGTAATAATCTTCAATGAGCATATCAAGTTTAGATTTTTCAATTCACTACGATTTATCAAAAATGATACTATCTAATATCTCACTCAGTAGCATGAAACATTTTTATTCACTTTTCAGTTATGTTGTACACAAAACTATTTTGCTGTCTTAACCTAAAACAGCCTTAATTTTCTTTTTCCTTTGTCAATTAAATAGCCTGTTTTTTGTAGTTTAATGCACATTAGTGAACAATATACTGAATTCTGAGCTCTTAAAAAGACACAAATATTTCTTCAATAGTTCTGTTGAAATGAAAGAAATTTTCAGTCAGGTGGGGATAAAGTGAGAGTTAATTTGTCAGGTGAACTCAAAAACTAAACTAAAAGTTAAGTGTGTATGCTGTTTTCAATAAACTTTTTTAGTGAGTGAGTGGGGGGTTACAGTGAAGCATTAGACTAATTATGATTACTGAAACACATTTGGTTTTGTAGTGTATAAAAAAGTCAGTTGGTCAAAATAATATTAAAACTGAGATCATATGTTTACACTGGCTGAAAGTATAACCTCCAATTTCCAGAATATAGAAAGGAAAGAAAGGAAAGGAAAAATGTAATCAAGGACTGCAAATATGTTCAAAGCAGGATAAATACTGAAAGGAAAACAGACGGAATGATTAAAAGCTTTTTCTCCAGAATACTTGTGATATTGTGATTGTATGGGTGCGCCACAGACTATGGGGGTGTAGGGGGGGGGTCTTCATTGTGTTTGAACAGGACAGGCTGGGTGGGATGGGACAGAGGGGGAGGGGAGGGACCCTGATACAAAAGATGCTGCTGGCACTGGCATCCACTTTTATTTTTGCATTGCTTAAGAAAATCATTTGTTTCAGGACGTGTGCATGGATAAAAAATGAAGGGGAGGTAGCGAGCAACATTTGTTTTCTGCAACCCCATCATCCAGCATTCACAGCCTTGGAGGGGTGGGAGGTGGAGAAGGAAATCTGACTTTTGCGCATGTGCCGTAGCCGGTCGACAACGTATCCTATTGAATTTAATAACGAGATGAGAATAGGCGATTGCTAGTCTTCCGCAGGTGAGGAGCAGACAAGGAGATGCTCTGTTTGTCCACTGGCATCCTGAAATACATCCAGATTTAAAACACTACCTCCGGCACACATTTGCAGTCAAGAGGGGAAATCAGAGCTTTTCGGCTGGGCTTTTTTTGTGGAGACCAGGGACACTAGAGCACCGTCCTGCAGGATAAGGGCGCGCCTAAACTACCAGATTCATGTGTTGTGATTGATTACCCCCGTGCGTACGAAAATCTTGCATAGATTTAGGAGGTAAGAAAGCCTGGAACTAAGTGTCTTTGCATTGTGCTTGTGATGTGTCGATCGGGTGTTGTGCAGCATCCATGTAGCTTTGGGTTTGGGAATGGGAGCAGCCAAAATACGTTGGGTGGAAATATCTGCACTTGCGTCAGCTGGCAGCGGTCCACCGCAGCTAGCTAGCGAGCTACCTAGCTTAACTGATGCGTGCGATGCAATAAAACAGTGAGGGATAATGAAGTCCAGTCCGTACTATATAAATACCGCGTTTTGCCGTCAGTGAATGGGCCCTAAAACACAATAGTCCCACTTGTGAGGAGAAACACTCCCCTCCGGTTGCCTCCTCCCTGCTAACGGTGCAACGTCTCCAACGGTCGCCGCCGTTGAGTCGTTGGGACCAGCCCCGGCACAGCTGGCGGACCGTGCTCTGCGCCCATCTCCTCCACATGGAGCCCTGAATCTCATTCTCTTTATTTTAAAATTATCACAGCCGTATTATTATTTATTACGAACGTTTGCTTTCCACAAACTTTGCTTTATGTGATTTTCAATTTTAGCGCATTCACATCTGGGGAGTGCTCACCACAACACTAACCTCCACCCCCTGTTTGATTAACGGTGATGTTAGCAAGCGGAGTTATTTTTAATCAACTACGAACGACTTGGATTAAAAACACTGACAAGTTAGTTTTGAATCACAACTGGGCCTTTAGTTTGTGGCTAACTAGTAGTTTTTATTGTAAGAGAGGAGGAGGGGGACATGCCGAGCTTTGTGGTAACATGAGCTAACGCTAGCCAGCGACCATTGTTTAACGTTAGCACCGTGCAGCTCCTCCAGGCTACTCTTGGATGTCGGTGTATTCAGTCTGCAATTAAAAACCACCAGGCCGGTGTTAGAACAAGCTGAGGATGAGATAAAGTGACAGTGACTGCATCTGTGGTGGCGTTGCGCACACCCATTTAGTCATCCAGACAGAGGAGTGTAAGAAGCAGGGAGGCCACAGTCCTGCAGGGACCAGTGTGTTCACATCAGAAATCAGGAATCATATTTCCTTCCATTGACCACGATATGTCAGCATTAGTCTGCACCTGCTGTAACAAGGCAACGTGTTGGGTGCACTGCTCCACCAGCCAGGCCACCATCATGATGCTCATTGATGTCCTGATCTGTGTGTGTGTGTGTGTGTGTGTGTGTGTGTGTGTGTGTGTGTGTGTGTTGGGTGGTGAGACGGTGCAGGGGCAGACAGCAGCATCCTGTAATGTAATGCATCAATTAAAGCCTGCGGGGCTTGAAGCAGCTCATCTCGTCAGATGAATTTGTGAAATGAAGGTAGCTGCTGGTGAATGGAGCACTAATATTGACTGAGGGAACACGCTGTTCTGGTCAGCTGTAAACTGTAGTCCTGTGCTGTCCGGACATCATGATGCCTGTTTACAGTTCTTGGAAAATGTCTTGGAAATGTCAAGGGCAAGCATTTGATTTGTAAGAAGGCTGGAAAATGTTGTAAATGTTCATTGCACTCTCAAATGATAAAAATAGTCACAGATGAAAGGTCACAGGTACAGCATGTTGGTGAAGGAGGATAGTTATAAAGAAGCTTTCTGTTTATGCAAGGAAATGGATACAGTATAGATTTTAGCTTAGAGAAGTTATACATTAGTGCAAATTATTTTGACTTTTTTTAATGTAACTTTTATTTTACACCTAAAATGAGGCCAAGATGTGTTGCTGCTGTTTATAGTAAATGCACAAATCCTAAAAATGTAACACAAATGCATAGATTTTTCTGAATTCATGTAGTTGAAAATATTATTTATTACATTTCACCTGTCCTAAATATTATTATCAACATAACAATGTATCATTAGTAATTTAAATAAATTTACAAATCATAAGACAACAAATTTGCGCCATGATTTCAAAACCTTATATTCACTCGCAAAAATATGATTGCAGGCCTCTTATCAAAATAGATGTTTAATGTCCAAGCAACAGAGCTATTTCTTCAAATGACAGCTTTAAATCAGAGATACAAAAAATATCTGGCTGTGTGTGATGAAGCAGGTGGTGTGGTGCGATGACAGACCTGTGGACGACTTGTGAAAAGCTCAGCAGCTTGTGTAACGACTCCGTGTGTAGTTTCAGACTGGCAGTCTAATTATCACCCTGGGTTTCTATGTTTTTTCCAGATAATTACACAGAAAAACATGCCACTAAAATGGTAGAAATGTACCAGGGACAGAGCTGTTTGTAATTATAACAGACAGCATCAGGACAAGTCGCATTTTTTTGTCAGATTTCATATTTTGGCCTCAAAGCAGATCAAACCATTTCAGGATGCCCACAGTGGGATCTGCTGTGAGAAGATGCTGTTGTCTGCTTTTAATGAAGGACTTCTCTTGAGGCTGGAAGCAGAAATCAGATTTAAACTGGAATCATTCAGTGTGGATCAATAGTTGAGATCATTTCCACATTCTTGGAACGACCATCTGTGGTGCACTCGCAGGAACTGATGCAGCAGTTTGGAAATGTAACATCTGGGATGACACTTCTGAAGCTTTGTTCCTGCATCCTGATAAATATATCCTACACACTAAAAAATGCTGCGTTGTTCAAACCCAGAACTGGATAAATATTGGACCAGCTACATGCTGACTTAATTTTAAACTTTATAGATTTTTAACCCAGTATTTTCTGGTTTTTACCTTGTATTTTGTAGTTTTTATCCAACATTTTTTTTAGCATTTTATTATGTTTACCTAACATTTTGTTGTGTGTTACCCAATTTTTTTTCCCATCATTTTATAATTTTTTTTTTTTTAACCAAATATTTGATCCATCAGTATTTAGTTATTTTTAATGGTAGAGCAATGGCATGTAGGTAGTTCTGTATTTACCCAGTTCTGGGTAAAAGTAACATATGTATGATATAATATGCTGTCCATGCTTAGAACCTGAACTGCATTTGTCTACCCCAAAAACAACAAGCTTTAGAAACACTGATGTGTTGAATTAAAATTTAAATGAGGGAAAAACTGACTTAAGTCTACCTCACTAGTATTTGACAACCATGTGCTCTTATTTGTCTCTGCAGATATGTTGCGGCGAGTTGTGCGACAGAGCAAGTTCCGTCACGTGTTTGGTCAGGCCGTGAGGAACGACCAATGCTACGATGACATCCGTGTGTCCAGGGTCACATGGGACAGCTCCTTCTGCGCTGTCAACCCCAAATTTGTTGCCATCATCATAGAGGCCAGCGGGGGAGGAGCCTTTCTCGTCCTTCCTCTACAAAAGGTGAGCTGTTTTCGTACTGCCTGTTGTTTCCATCAAGAGATGAAAAAGATCTTTTAATACATTGGAAGAGCTGATGTTTGCATGAAGGATTCGGTATATCTGTCCTACTTTTGCCTGTGATGGTATGTTCCAGTCAGATCCTGTTTACACTTGGTGTTAAAATGTGTCCTTGGTGATCCCATCACAGGTGGGCAGCCGAGACACATCTTTGTTTACACCTGTATTTAACATGCAACCCATGTCTGCTCTGTATCACTGTGATGTACAAGATGTGGCACAGGCAACAGTATATTGACCGTAACCATTTTTCAACTTTAAATACAGTTCACATCTGTATCCAAGTGGTAATCAATACTCAGAATCGGATATCCGATTTGTCAGCCGAAGCAGCTGACGTCGCTGCAACCCTGAACAGATGGGAACCACTACTGAAAGAGTGTGAAAGCTGCAGCGCTGGCTGTATGAAGAACCATTCATGTAACAGTTACAGTTCATTGTTTACTACTCACCGCAGCTGCAAGAGATCTTCTCAGTGAACGTCTGCACACAACCAGCACCAGTGTTAATTCACTGTACAAATTACATTATCACTATTATTAATATAATACACAGTTCTTCAGTAGTTTGCTAATGTTTGCAATTTCTTAACTCCAGGTCACTCAGACATAATCTTTTGGCCATGTTAGTAACTTGGCACTAAGATGGCAGTGTCAGTCAGTCCACGGCTTTAATCCACACTCAAATATCTCAACAAATATTGGATGGTTTGCCATTAAATCTTGTGGGTGGGTGTATCCAAATGATTGTAGTGATCCCTTTAGCAGCACCAGCTGGTTAACATTTGTGGTTTTGATGAAATGGCCTAAACTATTTCACGGGTTGTCTTAAAATTTGATACACACATGACCCGCTCATGATTAAATGCTCTTCAATTCAACCATTCCCTGATTTTTATCTGGCGCCATCATCAGGTCAAAGCGTGTTCAGTACTACGCTTTATGACCAAATACATGCTAAAATAATAGGCTTAGCTTTTTTTTGTGGCTATTATTCTCTTTGTCTGTCTGTTAATAACATTGCGAGAAAAAAAAGTTCTGAACAGATCTGAGTTTTTAAATTTTTGGATAGAAAGGGTATTTTGGACCGGATCAGATGTTTGATATCCCGCTAAGGCACATTCACATGCACATCTGCAGTGTTCACTCCAAACATGAATAACAGCCAATAGGAGTACTTCTTCCAAAAACTGTGGCAGCCACCATCAACAATGAATGAGATCACAAATATTGCTTGTTTTACCTGTTTTTGAAGTACCAGAAATGGTGAAAGTCCCCTGCTTCATCATTTTATCCCGATATAGAGTCAAAGGGGGTGATGATAAGCTTGTCCTCAGTTTTCACTCAGTGACGTCAGGGAATCAGCGCAAATTTGTCACTCAAATTAAAAATGTTCAATTTGCATGATGCGATTGCGCATCTTTTCGTATTTTTGCATTCACTTATTATGTAATCGCAATCCCCATCTTTTATAGTAATAATTTTTTAACAAGCTAGTGTTGCTATTTCACCACAAGTAGGCAACGGTGTAAAGTCTATAGCTTTGAGTGTACATATAAATGGACAAAGCAACCAGGTCTCAAAAATGAGGTCAATGCAGAAGTGGGAAAAGACGGAGACTTCAATTAAAAAAATCTTCATTTTCAATCATGAAATACTCTTTTCCACAAGTTATTCTGATGTCATTAGCTAAAGTCAACCCTTCTTATCAGTGATCTGATGGTACATCTGGATAGATATTAGGCTTCAAAAAGAGGAATATTTAGGCGTGTGGTTAGTTTGATTCACAGGTCTGGTCTCCAGTTAGTCTCATACACATTGGGCAGTATCCTTAAGTTCAAAGGTCAGCTCCACCCCCTCACTCCTGTCATATCCAAATATGGTCACTTGAGGCTTCAAACAACCAACGTGGCAACGTTCTGGTGTCGATCTCCACAAATACCGTAACCTATTAAAGGAAACACCATGCTTAACATTAAACATCATGATGTTAGCACTGTTATTGTCATGCTTTAATTATTAAGCTATAAGAAAACCTGTCACAGTGTCTCATGAGGGTTAAATATGGAACATTGGGTGTAACGCTGATCCAGAGGCACTGGGGTTGTTTCAGTCCTGTCATGTTATAGTATTCAGAACATGTGGTAAATCCATTCTGTAGGTCTGCTTCTCATTGAACTGCTGCTGCTGTGACCCTCTCTTGCTGCACCCCGAGGCTCGTAAATGTAGTAAAACCCATAGATAATCAATGTCTGAATCTGCCCCATAGTAAAGGCATCCGTAGTGTGTGTCATGTTACAGTTGCTTCATTGAACACATGATACCCACAGAGGGGATGGGTGCTCTGATGTTATTTCAGGCCACTGGGTTAATTATTATTAACCCTGTAATATTGTATTATGTGCTGCCTCTGGAGAAGCTGCTATAGCTTTGATGCTGTTCAGAGATGTCCGTCCATAATTGATATGGTGATAATAAGGATCTTTTTACTGCAACCACACATCAAAATGATTGGGAGGCTACACACTAATAACATCTGGGTTGTTTTAACCCAGAACTGGGTTAATACTGGACTAACTACATGCTGGGTTAATTTTATCCAGCAAGATGGGTTGTTTTACCTAGCGTTTTATTGATTTAACCCAACATTTTAATTTTTTATTTATTTATTTATTTTTTTTAAGCTAACAACGACAAAGTACTGGGCAACAAAAATCCAAAATGTTGGGTTAAAACAATAACATAAAACAATGAAATATTGGGTAAAAACTACAAAAACTGGTTAAAACTCTAAAATGTTAGGTCAAAACGACAAACTGTGGGATAAAACCAAACCATCTTGCTCAGTTAAATTAACCCAGCATGTAGTTAGTCCAATATTAACCCAGATTTTTTTTAGTGTGTTTTAACAGCCCAGAGCATCAAACCGATCTCATGTCTGCTGTGAGTTGTTCTGTGGCTGAAAATGTAAAGCTCAGTGTCATCTAAAAAATATATCACAACAAGCACAAGTTAATTTAACCTTTGAAATAATATCACATGACATGTTAGGTCATCTATCTTTCTGCTGGTTTAACATATCCTATGATATTAAAATAAACAAACTTGACTTATATGTATATGCTTTCATTTTTTAGCCCATGTTGTCAGTTTCTAGGCTTCAACGTGAAGAACTTTGCAACATGACAAACACACATGAGTGAAGATCGTAGTCATGCAAACGATTGGATAGAAGTTCTGTAGTAAGCCAGATAGTTAGATTCACTCTGTGTCAGCACATTTTCTTATCATCTGCAGCTTCACTGCTCTGCTTCAGTTCCCTCTGTAACCTCTCTGTGTCAAACCTCTCCCCTGTCTCTCAGACTGGACGTATAGACAAGGTCTACCCGACAGTATGCGGTCACACGGGCCCAGTGTTGGACATTGACTGGTGTCCTCATAATGACCTCGTCATTGCCAGCGGCTCAGAGGACTGCACGGTCATGGTAAGAACATGGTTTATCTTTATCTTTCTACATGATGTTTGAGTTTTTGTGATGTTTCATTCTTCAAACCTGACACGTCAATGTAGTCAATAATAACTCTAGTTTTATTTAATTTTCCTATTTTTTCTTCTGCAGGTCTGGCAGATACCTGAGAATGGTCTGGAGAATCCTCTTTCAGAGCCTGTGGTGGTGTTAGAGGGCCACTCTAAAAGGGTCGGCATTGTGTCTTGGCATCCCACCGCTCGCAACGTCCTCCTCAGTGCAGGTAACCTTTGACTAGAGCCCCTGGTGCACCCCACACCCTCCAACAGGAATGATGCTGTCACTTTTGGTAACTGCTCTGCCGTTTGTTCGCTGTGCACAGCTGAACTCTAAATCTGAACATTATCTCAGTGCCTTCTGTTGCATTGCTCTGCAATGTGCTGAAAATAAACTCGGACAGAGAGGTGTGCGCGCTCAGACTGTGCATGTCCATTTTAGGGTGCGACAACCAGATTGTCATCTGGAATGTGGGAACGGGAGAGGCCATGATCAACCTGGAGGACATGCACCCTGATGTTATCTTTAGTGTCAGCTGGAGTCGCAATGGCAGCCTGCTCTGCACCGCCTGCAAGGACAAGAAGGTCCGCGTCATTGACCCTCGTAAAAAAAAGATCGTGGCGGTAAGTGAACGCTTTGGGGGCTTTGGGAGGCTGCAGGGCTTCACATGTGGTATAATCTCTCCCATAAACACACGGCAAGATACTGGTAAAGCCTCCATCACCGCTGCCCAATCTGACAACTGTGTTTCTGTTTTTAGGAGAAGGACAAAGCTCACGAAGGAGCTCGGCCAATGAGAGCGATCTTTTTAGCAAATGGAAACATTTTCACCACTGGATTCAGCCGCATGAGCGAGCGCCAGCTAGCCCTGTGGAAAGCTGTATGTCACTGCCGTCAATCTTATTTAATCCTCTTCACACTGACCACATCCCATAATCACTATGATCTATACAACACATTTTCTTTTACACCTCTCTGTCCATCATATGGCAAAATACTGTCAGTGGTCCCCTCAGTGTTTGTGCTGTCTGTGTCTCTGTCCACTGAGGCTGTAACACCTCAGCTCCAGTTGGGGGCGTCAAATTCAAAGTGTTACATTAACACCACAGAGCCTCTAGAGAAGTCTTTTTTCATGTATTAGCAAAGTAGTATGATTAGGTTTTGTTTATTAAGGTCTGAAGAGCTTGAAGTTCTACTAAACTGTACCATTACTACTTTCCAGGATAGCATGGATGAGCCAATTTGTGTTCAAGAGATGGACACCAGTAACGGAGTTCTGCTGCCCTTCTACGACCCTGACACCAGTGTAGTTTACCTGTGTGGAAAGGTAAGAAGCCACATCTTATTTTTATTTATTTATTTATTTTTAAGGTTTGTTTCCTTGCCAAGTGATCACATTCAAAAATGTACTTTCTGCTGTGACTGTGTCCTCAGGGTGACAGCAGCATTCGGTACTTTGAGATCACTGATGAGGCACCGTTTGTTCACTACCTCAACACCTTCTCCACCAAGGAGCCCCAGAGGGGGATGGGATACATGCCCAAGAGAGGTCTGGATGTCAACAAATGTGAAATCGCAAGGTATTTTAGCGGTTGTGTTTTTATTATCATTATTATTATTATTGCCTGTGTGTATAATCAGATGCCCTGCTCCCACACTAAATGCTGCTTCCAAAGAGCATCACTAGAGCTGCAACTCAAGATTCTAGTCTGTTTAGTCTGGTGTTAGTCTGGTGATGATTGCATGAACTGAATCGTGAAAAATGCCAAGTATCATATTTGAATGTGTGGTTTTAAATGGCCAGCAGCACAAAATCTAATGTTTAGCACTGTAGAAGATTATTAAAACAAAATACTCACATTTTAATGACTAGAAACACAAAACTTTGGGGATTTTTCTGTAAAAAGAAAATGTGATGAATTGAAGTCACTAACAAATTTTCTGTCGGAAAATTCTGTCCACTAAGTGGTTTAAGCTCTTGACATTATTCTGATTGACTGTATATTTTTAAATCTTTTAATACATTTCTTAATTCCATCAAAATCTAAATAATGAGCCCTTTTACATAATAGAGTTAACTGCAATTGTATTAATTCAATTTAATTACTGTGTTGGACTTGTACTGTAACTACACCTACTGATATTAATCTTATGATATGAATCATCTCTGCAGGTTTTACAAATTACATGAGAGAAAATGCGAACCAATCATCATGACAGTCCCACGCAAGGTAAGTCTGTTTATATCAAGTCATCAGTGCGCTCCTCTCCCCGTTCCTGCCTCCATACCGCAGTGTTTTCCACTGTCTTCTCTCCTCGTGACATTTTCTTGTGTCCTCTCCAGTCGGATCTGTTCCAGGACGACCTGTATCCCGACACAGCCGGCCCCGACCCCGCCCTGGAGGCAGAGGAGTGGTTTGCCGGCAAGAACGGGGGCCCCATCCTGATCTCGCTCAAAGATGGTTACGTCTCCACGAAGAACCGGGACCTGAAAGTGGTCAAGACAAACGTCCTGGAGAGCAAGCCAGCCACAAAAGCCGAAAACATCCCGACTGTCCAGAAGCACGCTCCTGCACAGCCCTCTGTAGTGAGTGTTAGGGTAAAAATCACACTTCTCACTGTTTCTTCTCAAATTGATTTATTTTAGTGCATGACTATTGTTACTGTAAGTTAGTCTTTAAAATAGCTCATAAATGTCTGTTTCCTCGAAGTAAAACCCTCCTGTGTTATTTTAAAGTTCACTTCCTAACTTGCACAGTCTGTTTTTTTGCTGACATTTTAACTCCGCCATTCACAGTAATTATTATGGTTGGAACAATTCATGAAAGTTATGGATCAGCACATACTTTGGTATTTGGGTCACAATTGAGTGGAACGGCAGGGGAAAATGTTAACAGCTACAGGCCTCACTGCCCGTCACTTTGCCAGAATTAACAACAAATTCTGTAAATATTCAGCAAGCGAACGACAAATGAAATGTGGAAAGAAAACTGAGGAGTTCTATGTCTTTGTTTCTGAGCAGAAAATGGAAGACAAACTGGAAGAGGTACTCCGAGAGTTCAAGTCACTCAGGGACCGTGTCATCCTTCAAGACCGTCGAATCGCCAGACTGGAGGAGCAGGTTGCCAAGGTTGCCATGTAAGACGCAGCTGCTTCCCAGCACCGTTCTTCGTGTAGGAAAAAAATCAACTGGACCGGGTCAGCCACGGCCAAATTCCCAAGATTCGGCTTCACTGAGCTTGGCGTCGTCCCTGCGATGAGCCCAGGCCTACATTCCAAGATGAACTTTATTTTTCCTCATCAAGCCTCCTGTCTCACACTTCGCCCCGACACACACAGAGACAACGGAAAAACTCTCGCAGCTCATGTTACACATTTGAAGAAAAGACATTTTTGTTGAAGCAAGAGTCTTAACTTTTTGTTTTGTTTTTGTTTTTCAAATTGTGGTAAAACATTCTCATGTGAAGTTTGTACTTACTACTCAGAAACTGTATGTAGCATCAGTATTTCCATTGTTATTTTTTTGTGTTGCCAAATAAGAATTGTGTACGGTTTCATGCACTGCTTTTACATTTATTATTTCTCCAGTTGTACATTCCAGTCACAACCTGGTAGAACAATATAGTCAAGCTGGATTTTTTTAAACAATAGCTGATAAACTTTGTTCCTCCTCCACCAGTTTGCTCATTGATATCCATCAGATTTATGAATGTGGAAGAAATCCTTCTGAAAACATTTTGTTCCTGTTCTTCTGGGCTTGACATTTAA